>PVJL010005508.1:0-107317 GCA_004026885.1 Lyroderma lyra
GATGTCCTGCATGTCTGTAATATAACATGGAACTGGGAAGATGACCTAGGTGCGGTACAATTTTTATTCAAGTCTCACTGTTGTGCGTGTGTATGTATGTGTGGTTCTATGCAGTTTTGTCCCATATGTAGCACCATTAAGCCACCACCACAGTTAAGATAAATAGCTGTTCTATCACCCCACAGTCTTGCCCCCCACCCACCACCCTGTGCCCAGCGACCACTAATTTACTGTTCTCCATCTCCACATTTTGTCATGTCGAGAATGTTATATACATAGGATCCAGAGCATCTCACCTTCCAAGATTGGTTTTTTCCACTCAGCATAATTTTCTGGAGATCCATCCAAGTTGTTGGCTGTTTCAATGGTTGATTCTCTTTTTTTGCTGCATGAACTTTTTAATAACAGGATCTATAACAAACCATAACACTTACCAACAGTGATTTATGTCACCATTTCTTGAGTACTATATGCCACTGTATGCTAGGCACCCAACCTGGATCATTTATTGTGAGTCTTCCATCCCCACAGATTGGTAAAGTAGGTGCTGTTATCCCCGTTTTATTTATGGAGAAACTGAAACTCAGAGAGTTCAGTAACCATCCCAGCTAACCACCCAGTGCTGCCTTCCCATAGTGTCACATATCCCTAACCCATATTGGTCTTACTGATTTGCAAGTTCTCTTTATTGTAGGAAGGATGCTTGTCTTTTGTAATCTACGTTGCAGCTTTTTTCTAACTTTTCAACTGTGATTAAGCGGGGTTTTATACATTTGCATCAGTGGTTTACAGGTTTAATTTTTATGTTGTCAGGTTTTTTTCATTTATGGTGTTCTAGCCTCAGTGCCATTTCTGAAAAATCCTTCAAAGTTGAACGAGAGAGTCCAATCTGCAGTGCAGATGTGACAATCATGACTGTTGCCTGATCCTCATTACATCAGGTTGAGGAATATACAGGAAAGATGCTAGAGGGCAGAAAGCATGCTTTCACCATCCTTGGCCAAGCAAAGACATGAAAAATAAGCAAAGGAGGAAGCAAATTCGTGGTGATTTAGGCTGCGCTAATGTAGCTATCTCCATCCAAGTGCACACTTCTGCTCACTTGTGGGGCTGCTCTGAACATAACATCCCTGCACCCTGGACCCAGAGCCACTGATGAAAAGGCTGAGATGGGACCTGTAAGAGTTTCCAGATGGTTCTGAGAACACGTCCCATTAGAAGCACTTATCCTGTGAATAAGGACCATACCCTTTTTATAACAAACATTGACCACATACTGGGTACAATGAAAGCCTCTAACAAAAAAACAAGCAAACAAAAGACCGAAGTATAAACCATGTTTTTTTGAGGACAATGCAATAAATCTAGACATACAGACCAAAACATAAAAATGAATAAAAAGCCTGACCACTTGGAAATATAAAATTTTCTTTTTACCTATCCCTGGAGTTAAAGAGGAAATTAAAACAGCCACAATGGAATGTCAGCAAAAATGTAAGCACATTGAAATTACGAGGTGCAGACAAACCTGTACTTGGGGAAGAATCATAGCCTTTGGTTTTCTTCTCATTAGAACAGATAGAATGAAAAGAAATGGATTAAGCATTTAGGCTAGGAAGTTCTAGAAAAACAGAATAAATTCAAGGAAACCTTCCGTAATGGTTTGAAATACAGTCCACAAGTTTTTTTTCTCATCTTTTTACCTTGTTATCTGTTACTACCTAGTACTACCCAGTGTTAGTTACTGTAGTTTTGTAGTGTTTTTATACTTTAGTTGTTCTTTTTCAGGTTGCCTTCCACCCCCTGCATATTTTCAGAGATGCTGATTGTTTTCCATGATCTTTAGAATAATTGGGTCATATTTCTTCTCCTCACTCCCCCACCTAAAAAAAATTGTTAGGATTTTGATATAATGTTTAATTCATAGGTCAGTTTGGTAAGAACTGTTAGTCTTTAAAATACTGCATTTTCACATTGTAACAACCTGATATCCTCTCCATTTAAGTTTTCTTTTTTATCCTTAATAGTTTTTAAGATAAACTTTGAAAATTGAAGTATAAGGCACTTTGTCACTTTATAGCTTTTTAAAAATTTGAGGGGGTTTCCTGGTGGTCTAGTGGTTGGGTTTCGGTGCTCTCACCACTGCGGCCTGGGTTCGCTTCCTGGCCAGGGAACCACCAACAACAACAAAAAATTTGATCACATACTTTTCCAGTGAGGTTTATTTCTAGGTATTTTGGGATTTTTCATGCTGTGATTCAGGATCTTTTTCATCATGTTATCCACCTTGTCACCTCCTGCCAGCCCTTAATTGTTGGCATTTTCCTCTGGGTTCACTCTTTCAGGTCAGCCATCTTCAGACACCTACCCGCCCTCATCCCAGCACAGCTGCCGTGTCCCTTTTCTCATCAGCTGGTGTTTGTAGAACCACACAGTCTGTGCTCTTTGGCTTGTCAGCAGGACAAAGCTTGACACAGGCTGTCGATTCGAGATAGATCTGCCTGTGTTTATCATGTTAAGAGTGTTTCCTTCTAGTCCTATATGACCATCCACAACAAATGTCTCAGAATGACCCCTGGTTTTCCCCCTTCACCATGTTGTGACTTTGTCCATTAATAGTTTTTGTAATCCGGGATGCTCGTTGAATTTCAGGTGTCATCTGTGTCTTTCACTATATTAGCTAGATCTACTTTGCATTTTGCCTATGTTCCTAAGTCATGTTGGGCTGTGGCTTCCTTATGCACTGCTGGCTTTTCTGACCCAGTTTCTGTGGAGCAGTCTCCAACCACTGGGACTCCATCCCTCAGTACATGGGTACCGGCCCTGCCCTGAATGCACCCAGTACTTCCCTGGGTTTCCACATTTCTCATATGACAATTGACCTGTTGAGATTTCATGCACTCCTGTGCTTATTTTGGCAGCACTGTACAAACAACTCAGTGAGGTGGCAAGTTCAAGAACTTAACTGTCAGATTTTGGGTACGATGACAGCTCTAATGGCTGTCCCAGGAAAAGTTCCAAAATTGCTTTGAAGGGTAGACTAGGTGCTGGCATCGCTGCATAGCTTCCCAAGGTGGGTGGGGGAAATACGTTGAAGGTGACCGTAGTGCTATTCAGCAGTGAGGTATGTAGCACTTGTTCTAGGATGAGTTCACGAAATTAACTGTCCAGCTGTGTACAGTCACTTGTTCTTGTGTCAGGAAATTGTGTCTGTGTCTCTATCCTAAATCTGTGTGGTTTTTCTTTTCTTTTGTCCTTGATTCAGCTGCCTCATGCATTATCTGTGTTGATCTTTCTTTTTTTTTTTTTTTTTTTTTTTTTTTTTTTTTTTTTTTTTTTTTTTTTTTTTTTTTTTTTTTTTTTTTTTTTTTTTTTTTTTTTTTTTTTTTTTTTTTTTTTTTTTTTTTTTTTTTTTTTTTATCTTTCATTTTATTTGTTTATTTTTTTTGTATGTGGGTAGTTCCCTGGCTGGGAATCGAACCCAGGCCTCAGCACTGACAGCGCCCGCCAAAGCCTTAAACCACTACACCACCAGGGAACTCCCTGTGTTGTTCTTGCTTCCACCTTAATTCTCTTTTTAAAGTTTTTATTTCTTTACCTTCTCTCTCATTTAGTCACCCATGACCAGAGTTACCCATTTCCCAATGAGGACCACTTACGCCACACCCCATTGGTATTTTCCTTAGTGACTTTAGAGATACATGACCATTAAAAAAGTTTTTTTTTTCCCCTCTTCGAGTCATTATTTTGGAGATTCCTGATTTCCTGGTTGGAAGTGGATGGTTTGTCCTTGGCCTGGTGCATTTTTAGGTCACCAGTGCAGAATCAATGAGGCATGAGCTGGTGCTCCCATCCAGGCAGTACAGAGCGTTCCTGCTGTCACTGAACTGAGGCCTGCTTTGTCGTTCTTCATAAGCACTTAAGGGACAGTTGGACATGGAACTGTGAGGTCTTCATTCCCACCCTTCAGTCTGTTGCCCATCAAGAACTGAGCAGCCCGTTTTGTGCCCTTGTGTTTGCAGGTCTCTGAGTTTCCCTGGCTTCTGCTTATTGCACACTGGGTTATCGGCACATGAAACTCAGGTTGATGGGGCTTTGTGGATCAAGCCTGTCACTAACAAAAGCCACCCTCTGTATTCCAGCAAACACTTGCCTCTTGAATTCAGACATTTATACGAATGTTGTCACCCTTCCTGTTTCATTCCTTGGTCTGTCTGTGTGCCTCATTCTCGCTCATGTTCCTGAGTTGCATGTTCTAGAATGCCTTCTGTGGGTACTGTGTTTTCCAGAAATTAACTGTGAGGCTTATATTTCAGCCTGGCTCCATATGCTCATGTCCGCTTTTCCTGTCTTCACACTACCTCCTGTATTCTTGTGTCTGGCCTATGTTTTCTGGACTCGGTTTTGGAAGGTCTGTGCTGGTTCACAGCTCATTGGCGGTCATTTTCATGGCTTAAAGAATGTGCTTAAACCTCCCATTCCTGCCTCTTTTCACCCACAAGCAAGTGGAGGAATGAGCCTCTGCATTTCTTCTCCTGCCCTGGTAGTTGATGTAAATTAATTGCTGCTTTTTAACGACATTTTCTCTTTTCCTTGGCAGTTGTATATATGAAGGCTGTCCAGAAAAATCCAGCCATAAATACCTCTATTTTTCATATTATGTGGCTGAATATTTTGCGGACAGCCCTCATATTTGTATCCTACTCAGAAACACATGTCAATATTGTATTGACTGCCACTTATTTTGAGGCCTTGAGCAAATGACTTAAGCTTCCAGCCTTAGTTTCTCATCTGTCTAATGGGGATATTCAAGCCATTGCAAGGATTTGGTGGAGAAACTGCCAAGAACATGACATCTGCAAGTTCCAGTCTCATTTTTGGTGCAATGGCATCTTCACTTCAGGGCTAAGTGAGGTCACTTTCCCCACACCCATCACATCCTTCTGACTCACATGTTGGTGTTTGGTTTGATCCCTCCCAGTCTGCAGTGTTTCTTCAGGGGATAATTTCCAGCAAGAGGGCATGATGGTATTTGCCTCACATATGATAGTTGGGTGTAGAATTCCTGAGACATCCCCCTATTCTCCCCCTTTTTCTCCCTGACCTGTGCCCAGTCATACACCATCATCCATCTGTGACATTCAGTAAACAGGCATACATTTATCTTAACCTTTTGCGCTTTTCTTTCATTTTGAGGGTTGCTGGTGAACCCTGTGGTCTACTCAGAAATGCTTGGTCAGCTATAGTCGGGAGTGTTTTTTTAATTTTCTCTGCAAGGGTACCAGCTCTGTGATGTTGGGCATTATTTAGATCTTTAATGCCCATCGTCTCAGAATTCTTTCCTGTTTCCCTGCATTTGGGGTCATTTCCAGAACTTTCCTTCTTCATTCATAATCTTTTCTGCACTGTCTTGTGTTCACTGCCTCTGATGCTGCTTTTAAAATCTGTGATGAAATCTGACTTTGTTACAGGTACTTCTTTTCTTGGTTTTTCCCACTTCCTCTCTATTTCTCTCTGAAATCTCATCTTTTTCCCAAGGAACCTACATACTCTGTAATTTCCTTGAAGGTTCATGGTGGTTGCTGATTTAGATACGCTCCTGTTTCCTGGGGTAAATCCTGAATCCATGAGCTTGGTTCATCTCTTGTGTTCCCATGTTTTTGTTTCCCTCTTATGTCTGCTTCTTGCAGGGAGGTTGCACGTTGGCCTCTGACCTCATATTTCCTGGTATGGGGTGCAGATTCTCCCATCCCCACACTTGGATACCACGTAGGTCCCCCTTGAGACTTGAGCAGGAAGAGGGCTCTCTGTTATCACTTGGGTCACAGATCTGAAATTCACAGGAAGGGGGTGAAGCAGCCTCTGCAGCTGGGAGACCCTGTTTCTCTCTGATTTACTCCATACTTGTGGGACACCCCTCCCCCATCTGAGGGCAGGCTATGTTGCCACCAGGTTGAGTGTTGCCACCCTTAGGGCTTCAGGACAGGTTGGAGCAGAGCCCCAATTGGGGGGACCCCCTGCTCTTAGAAAGGGTGAGGTATGGCCTCTGTTCTCTTCCTCTGCAGCCTCAGATCCACTTGTCAGGTAGCTCGGAGCCCTCTCTTCTCACCCCCACTTTCAGGGGCACATATGATATAAACAAGGCAGATAATGAAAGGTGTCAAATACAAACAGTAAGTGCATCTGGGTTTCATGCATGTCCTGGCAGTCTCTGGGCAGCTTTCCCTCAGTCTGAAAATTAAAAAGTTTCCCAAAGAGATCACAAAAAGAGACCACCCCAGTGGTGGGAGCCCACAGACCCACCTGAGGAAGGGCTGACCACCAAATTCAAACCAGCGTCAGTCTCACCCCTGACCCCTCGTGAGACCCCATGTGCCACAGGGCCACCAGACCCAGGCACGACAGCTGAATGGCTGCCATACAGTTTCTTGGGGGTTTCATTTTAAAGGAAAAGCTGGAAGAAGAGCTAAGTGACTTGGGGTCGCGTCGGCCACCTGATAAGATGCAAGAGGGAAACGTTTATGTGAGCACCAGCCTAGTTGTCGTTAAGGCAATGTTGTTAATTTGTCTCAGATGTGATTGTGGTCTGTGGTAGTTACTGTTACTGTTGTTATTTTAGTCTTTATCTTTTGGGGCTGTGCTGTCCAGTACAGCAGCCACTGCCCACATAGGGCCGTCTAAATTTGCAATGATTAAAATAATATAGAATAGGGAGTTCTTTTGCATCCTTGTGGCTGCCTTATAGAACACACATTGTGATGGTCAGAGGCAGGGTAAGTTACTTGCGGGTGCAATGAAGGCGGAAAATAAATGTGGAGGCCATTTGCGGGAGCCAGCCCTGTACAGGCAACATTGGGGTCACAGAGAGGCCGCCTGGTTGAAAGTGGACATGCAAGGCAACTTCCCTGAAGGGGAATGAAGAACTAGCAGATATGAGGATGCCAGAGCGGAGTTGGGCAGGAGAGCAGGAGAGGTGAGGTCAGGAAGGAGCCTGGTCTCTGCCCTCAGGGCAATGGGGAGCCATGGCAGGAATTGGAGGGAAGGAGGAGAGCCAGGCTTTGCTTCTGAAAACTGTCTTGGGTCACCTAGGGTGAAATATGAGTTAAGACCATACTGTTGGGATGCAGCCAGTGAGTCTGTGACCAGAGGCCACATGAGGCAGGCCATGAGAGTGAGGGAAGGAGAAGGGTCAGTTCCTGGGTAAAGGACCCCTTATAGAGCTGGGTGGCAAGACAAAGATCCCAGGCCAAGCTGATGACTACCTGGTTGTACCGGCAAGGGTTTGAGGTGGGGATGGTGAACAGCACTGTGCCCAGGGACCATCTGGGCTTTGCCTCTCACATGCAGTGGTTGAGCTTCTTTACACAGAGGAACCAGCTCCTAGAATCTCCCCACTGATCTTCATAAAGGGCTAGGCAGCAGCTTCTCTCTACCATTGTAGCAGAAGCTGCCATAGATAGTGCAGGACAAATGAGCATGGCTGTGTCCCAATAAAACTTCATTTATAAAAGCAGGTGGTGGCCAGACTTAATCCAAGGGCCTTGATTTGCTGACCCTGCCCCAGAGGAATCCAGCACAGGACGTGAGCCACTCGGCTGCAGCTAGTGTCCACTGAGCACCTTTCAGAGCCCACTCCCGGTGACTCAGCTGGGATGTCAACTGTGCCACCAACTCTTTGGGGGTCCTTGTCATCCTTGCAGCAACCTGGACTGGTGGGTGGCTTCGTCACGCCCAGCCAACTCTAACTGGAACTGAAGCTCCAGGGTACAGTGCACAGTACCCTTGCCCTCCACCCCCGCCCCCCTGCCAGCCCATGTCCTCTGCTCTGTCCATGTCTCCCTCTTCATGAGGCATCAAGGCTGGATCTGAGCAGAGAGTTTTTCCTGGGTGCCCCCAACCAGCACATTATCTCCAGCATTTAAAAAAAATAGAAATCATAAAAAAATGACATCTAACATGTTTTACTCTATTCATATGTTTTAATTAGAACACAAACAAAGGCTGTATTATGAATATTCATGGCCAGGTTATTAAAATGCATAATTAATTGGTGGAAGGATTAATATCTATATTAATGGGAGTGGGGCTGTGTCTATTTTTGTCATTCTAGAAGAGGGGATCAGGGACTGGGTGAGGGGTTTTATCTAGAAAGGGCAGAGCAGTATCCATTTGCATTTGCCAGGCACTCATGGGGCCCAGCTTGGGGAAGTCCCTGGGCCTTTGTGGGGTAGGGGCTTCTCTGTGGAGGGAGGCGACAACAGATAAGTGCACATAGAGGAAAACTCAGGCTCTGCGGGTACTGGAGCTTTGCCCAAGGTCACTCCCACCTCACAGACTGCTGTTCTCTCAGGAGTCCCAAGTGGGGGTCTGGGACCTTGGGGTGCAGACTCTCAAACCTGATAGCAAACACCAGATGGATTCCTGGAGACCATGGGAGCTCCCTGTAGGGTCCCCCACACACTGAGGAAGCCCTGCAGCCCCCCACTGTAATCACATTGGAAAATTTTTATTAGAAAACAAAATCTAAATGAGACATGAATATTCATTAGGTTAGGAGATTAATATGCATAATCATGCAAATTAGACAGCAATTAAACACCAGTTTGGGCAGGAGGATGGGGTGATGATTAGCACAAAAGCACCAAAATAGAAGGACGCAATTTGGAGGCAACTTCTGATATATATGAGCCAGGGAGGGCGGAGGCCTGGTCCAGGAATTGGCCTGGGGTGCATGGAATGGCCAGCATGTTGGGTCAAAGAGTGGGTGAGAGTGGAGTTGTGCTGGTACAAGTGTATCCTCCATCTTGTAGTCCCCTCCAACCTGGTTTGGGGACCCTTTGGACTCAGAGTTGGCCATGGATACCACCAGATCTGCCAAGTCGGTCCTGTTAATTAGCCCATTTACAGAGGATGGAAACTGAGGCACCAGGAGGAAAGAAACTGCTCCCCTTTTGCTTGTCCAAGCCATGTGCTGTATGGCCCTGATGGATGGGATTGGAACCCCTGCAGGGAAGATGTCGGCCCAGGCTGCTTACCCCATAGGGAAGATTCTGAGTCGTGTGTGGGTGCCTGCTGTGTGCCAGAGTATCTGGGGAAATAAGGGCCCTACCCTGACCGAACCTTGAGACCAAGGTCTTCTCCCCAAGCTGGCTAGCCCTGGTCAGACCTCAGGCCTCTGGCCTTCCAGCCTGGCAGGCAGGTGCTAGGACCCTTGGTTTTCTCCTAACCAGGATTGGGTTCTACCCTGGAGGGGCCTTTAGCCTGTGCTTGATGCGTAGTTAGTGGCAGCTGCCACCGTATTTCAACAAAGGGACAGCTTCACCTCTTGAACTGGCAGGGGTGGGCAGGGGAGACTCTTACTTTCCTAAGATCGGAGCTGATTGCTCATCAACTATTTGCTTATGCCCTTGTGAACCTTTCTCACAGGATCAGGAGAGACAGCTTGGCACAGAAGCCCCAGCCCCATGTGGTCAGGGCTGGGCCAGAGGGTGGAGCCTGGGGTTGGGGAAAGGAGACTCTGTGAGTCAGGGCCCTGCATCGGGCAGGCATGATGGATAGGTAGGAGTTTGCCAGCAGCAATAGCCAATGGAATTTTTTGAGCTGTGGACCTTGAAGTATGCTAGGTGCTAGGTGTCTGGAGCATGTGCCATTGACAGTGGTGTCAGTATAGACAGAGCTGGAGTTGAGTGAGTTCCAACAGTCTCCAGGGTAAGGTCCAACAGTCTCCAGGGTCAGGCTGGATGGGGAAGGGCCCAGAAAACCTGCTGAGTGGAATGAGGACCCCCAGATGTAGTAAGGACAAGAACTTATTTAGAGTTTGTGGGGTGAGGTTAACCTTTCTTTTCCACTCTGCAGGTCTGGAGGAGCGGCCTAACTCGGGCTCCTGGGGCACTGGTGACCAGAACAGCTCCTCCTTTGACCCCAGCCGGGTAAGAAGACCTGCGAGGCCTGAGATCCTGAGTTTTCCCTTTTCCGGGGAAGGGGCAAGTATGAGGAAAAGAAGGCACAGAGCAGGGAAGTCAGATGCCCTCCTGGTCTGCAAGGACTTGGGTTCAGATATGTGGATTCAGGTCCTGACTTGGGCACTTAACAAGCATGCCTGCTTCCTGAGTCTGTTTCCCTAGCTATAAAATAGGGTGCCCCAGCACACTTCATCCCCATTCATTTCTCTGCAGACATACAGTGAAGGTGCCCACTTCAGTGAGTCCCATGGCAGCCTCTCTTCATCCACATTCCTGGGACCTGGGCTTGGAGGTGAGTGCAGGGTGTGGGGGTGCCCAGGGCATGGTTATCACATTTACAGTGCCAATGCTTCTGGGATATTCATCCAGAGCAGAGGGTGCAGGTGGACATGGTCTGGACCCCCCATGTCAGTGAAGACTGGCTAGGTCCCCACTGAGAACTGGACTTGGGGATTCTCGTGACTCAGGGAGGTAATCTGAGCTCACTGGCCCTTCTTCCTGACCACGAGAATCAGTACGCAGCAGGCCTGAGCTTCAGTCCTCACCAGGCCCCAGGTGAGGCCTCCCCTCTCGAACCTCAGTTTCCCCACTGATGGGACAAGGATGCTTACAGTATCTTCTGTGGATTAGGTGGTAAGGCCTTGCCAGTGTGCTAGGTCCCACACTCCCATCTTGAAGACAAGCAAACAGGCTCAGCAGGAAGTGACCTGTCCAGCAGTCTGTGACTGGTCAGGGCTCACGCAAGGCTCCGTCCTCCGGGACCACCAGGGACTGGACTCTTGTCCTGTGTGCTGTCCCTCCTGTTGGAAGACTTAAGGCAGGTGCCCTGCTGAGTGCTGCCCCCCCACTTCCAGTTCTGAGGGAGCCTCGAGGTAACTGCAAAGTTGGTATCTCAGGATCACTGTTGAGGGGTAACTGCTTCTACCTCAGAGCCTGGTGGGCCTGAAACAGCGCCTTTGCCTGAAAGCTGGGCAAATCAGGTCATAGAGGTGCAATCATTTGTAGTTTATAGGCTAAGGCAGCTGCTGGGGGAGCAGATGTATGGACTGTGAGACCCTCTGCATGACTGACTGGTGAGGAAACTGAGTCCAGAGGCCTTTGCACTGAGCCCTGAAGGGGCAGCACCTGCCAGACCCTACAAATTAATTATGTGTCACTTGCTAGGACTGGGCACACAGTAGGGCTGGATAGGAGAGTATGGCCAGAGAAGAATAGCATGAGGGGAAAGAAGGCAGCGCCCGTGCACCCACTATGCAGCAGAAGTCTGCCCCTGTTTCCCAGGCAGGAGGTGAGGTGTGGCCCAGGGTAGCCTCTGCACCTGCAGCTGTTCCCCTCTGCTGTTCCTTCCTCCCTTCTCTTCCTGATGTGGGCAGTTCCCACGCTAGGCCCAGAGCCAGCTGTGTCCCACCCAGGCCCACCACATGACCTACAGCCAGGGAGCTCAGAGAGGGCAGCATGGGGCCCAGGCCAAGCCTGATGGGGAGGTGGGTGCACCTTCAATCTCCCTGGGTTGGTTTCTCACCTGTGGACCAGGCTGGGTAGGGCTTATGGTGGGTGGTGAAGGTCTTCCCCTGGGTAGGGGGGCCAGTGTCGGTCTGCTCCCATGCAGCCTCCTGCCTGGTGTGGCTCCTGATGAAACCCTGGTGGTTTTATTCTCTGCTCTTTGTCCTTAAGCCCTGATGTGAGGGTCCAGTGCATGGATTAGGCACCTGATGTATGCCCATAGGGCTCATCAGGGTCCCCTCCTGGAGCCTGTTTTCTCTCTTTTCCCTCCTCACCCTTCCTCTTAGCAAACACATATTAAGCACTTGCTGTACGCAGGGCCTGAGCCATGGCAGCCCTGTCTTGCACAGAGGTCCAAGCATTTGGGAGGTGCAGCTGCTTCCCCAGGCAGACCCCAGACCCCTGGGTGGGCCTTAGGGCTCTGCTCCCACACCCACCCTGGGAGAAAGAATTGGCATCACTCTCTGGTAACTCACTGAGCAGAAGACAAGTCCTCTGTAGCCTCCAGGTGTCAGTTTACTCATCCCAAAAGGGCCCAGCATCGCCTGCTCTGTGGGGTGCGTCTCCCTGCCTCCAACAGCATTTGCTCCAGGAATCTAGTTTAAATTATTGTATTTTTAAAATAAAACAAAAATTGTCCCCTAAGTTGGAGAATAATTCAAATTAGTTGGCCAAGCATTATGGTTCCTCACTCACACTGAGGTTGGTGTCCAATTCAAGCCAGAAACAGACTTAAATGGCTTAGTTACTGACTGATTCAGGCATCTTTGTAGCAGCAGGAGTCATCCACACTGGTGGCTGTTGGGCAGGCTGTGTCCCCATAGCCTAGAAGTCACCTGCCCACACAGGAGAAGGGCCCCTTCTCACCAAGACACTTGAATCAGTGTCTCCAGGGACATCACATGCTGGTTCAGGAGCTTAAATTCTTTACTGGGACTTGGGTACTGAACTTCACAGACTTCAGGGAATGGTGCCCGCCCCCCCCCCCGCCCCCACCCCCCCAGGCTGACTCCTGGGAGCCCAGCATTCTAGGGAGTCAACACTTTACAACCTTGAATGGAATTCGGTGCTATCCATCTTCAGGGATGGGACATCTGGGAGGGGCTGGTGGATTTACAGATACCCCTTTGGGTCATCAGGGGATGATGTCTGGCTAGAACCCTGCTTGTCGGCCAGACTGATGGGGAGAGAAGCATTCCATCGTGGTTCTCTCTCTGTTATGCACTTATGGAGCACCTGCTGTATGTAGGCATGTACTAGTGCTGGGTCACCTCCTGAGGACATGTCCTTTCTGGGCTCAGCTTTGAGTGACCCTCTTTACTCCCCTCCAGGCAAAGGCAGTGAGCGGAGTGCATACACCGCCTTTGGCAGAGATGCAGGTGTTGGCAACTTGACTCAGGTGAGGCCATGTCTTTGGGGTGAGGGCTACCAGGGCCCATTAGCAGCCAGCAGTCTGCAGAACCCAGAGAATGAGGTGGGTGGAATGCCAGTTTCCAGACTGGAGGGGCATTGCAGCTGGGCAGGGACTGGCCAGGGATGGAGACAGCTCAGTGGATTCTGTAGTCACCTCTACCATCCCCTCCTTCCTACCTACCTTTTAAAATTTTAAACAAATTGGTCACAATTTCCCCCTTATCTGCAGAAGGGTCCTTGCCTGAGCTGAGTGCTGGTCACTCTTCCAGCAGCAGCTAAAATAGGACAAAACCAGGCTGGACTGGCCAAGAGTGGACAGGGGAAGGGGGAGGCCACAGGTCCATGGCCCCACAAAACTGGAGGAACTCAGAAAGACATCTGCCCACCCCCAAGTCCAGAAAAAAACCAAGGCCAGCCCTGGCAAAACTCTCACACTTATTCCAGCTTTGAGGATGGTGAGGACACCGACCAGCCACAGTGGTCTCATGTGACCTCCTGTCCTAGTCACCCCTTGGGCATCCTCCCCCACCCACAACCAAGGGTTTTATTTCTGTCCTCCACCCCCCCGCATTTCCTGAATCCCAGGCGTGGCTAGACCTTGTCCCAGCTGGCATCACCTTTGTGCATACTGAACCTGTTGAGTGTCAACTGGGTACCAGGCCCCTGTCAGTCCGCACCTGAGCTGATGTGCCCTTTTTACAAATGGCGAGGATTAGGCGTCGAGCAGCTACTCACATGGAGTCTTGAACCCCAGTTATTTGTGCTCCAGAAGGAAGAAAGCCCTTTTCAAACTAATTATGCAAAATCAAATATCTACTTTAAAAAGCTAAAAAGACACCCACAAGCTGAAACAATTAGATTTCACTGCCACACAGACATGTGTTTGCACGTTCTGCATTTCAGAATGTGTGCCTCTTTGGGCTTCCTGGAAATGGTTTTTCTCATGAGAGTAACACTGCCGTGTATGGTCCATGGGTGACAGGTGTCAGGAGAGAAATGTCCTGAGCAGAGGTCACTCTCACTCATTGGCCGGGTTGGGGGCTAGATGCCAGCCCACTCCCTGTTGATGACCTCCCTTCCTCTCCCCTCCTTAGAGTGGCTTCTTGCCCAGCGATCTGGCCCTGAGCAGCCCTGGGCCACTATCCCCCTCAGGCAGCAAAGGCACATCCCAGTATTATTCCTACCCCAGCCATGCTCGGCGGAGGGCCGCGGACAGCAGCCTGGGTGAGTGGGGCGGCTGGTGGGGCCTGGGGATGGGTCCCCACCCCATGTACCTCCCAGGTCCTGGCTAGACTGGGAGCTCAGGAGGTGGGGGGGATGGGTGGTGAGCCAGGAAAGCAGCAGTCAATTCTCATCATTTATAGAGGTTCTGTCCTATCAAGTCCACAAATACCCACTGCTCCTGGGGAAACATGGGTAGGTTTTTGCCAGCCTCTGGTCCAGCTGATGAAGACATAGCCTTGTGTCAGATGTGTTCTTGTTTGGATACCTTATTTCACATATATTGTTGATTTGTTGATATGGAACCTGCCAGCGGTGCTGTAACTGGGGCCCAAACATCACTGGTCTGACATGTATTTTCACATTCTAGAGACACTAGCCAGCACTGCAGCATCACACATGTGGGCTATTTTAAACAGCAAAACCATCCACAAAAAGCATGAAAATCAGGGCTCTTGATAGATTGACAAAAGGGCCCTGGTTTGTAGCTGAGCTGGAAATGGTTCCTCCTCAGTGCTCATGTGTGCAGCCACTCAGGGTTCCTGCTCTGTATACCATGTGTACTATTTGGGGAGACCAATTTCAAGAGATTTGCAAGTCGGGGAGCTGTGAATAAAATGAATTGACTGTGGGGGTGAGGTGGCAGGGGGTCTTTGTGGCAAGGACCAAGTATCCACTGACTGCCCACTTTCCAGACCCCTGCTGCAGATCCCCCATGACGCTTGCATAACGTCAGACCCTTGCACATGAACCTGAGCCCTTGTTTAAGTACTTTTATTAAAAGGGAAGTGCAAGGACCTTCTCACCAAGGTGCAGGACAGGCTGTCCCCTGACCACCCCCAGTGATAGACATGTTCCTGGGCCCTGAAGGCCCTGTGTGTCTCTGGCTGGGTGAGGTGGTTCACTCCTCTTGTTCCTAACAGACACACAGCCCAAGAAGGTCCGGAAGGTGCCGCCGGGTCTCCCATCCTCGGTGAGTCATGAGATGGAGCCGGGACCCTCGTAGACCATGTGCCCTTGTGCCCTCCAGGCTCGGGGCATTCCCTGCTGGGGGTCACACAGCACGTCACTGGGGGTACTGAGCTGTGCATGCTGCTGCTGCTGGGAGCACATGGGCCCGTGTAGCTTCCTGAGTGTCGGCAGGCCCCACTGGGTTCTGGTCGAAAAGACCCAGCTAGTCTGGCCAGTCAGCTGGACTTCTATACCGAAGCCTCAGCTCTGACCAGAGACCATCTCTGAGGGAGTTGAGGTTGTTCTTTCTGGGGTCTAACCTTGACCCCCCCCCCCCTGCTTTAAGAGGTTGTGTCCTATGGCACCTTAGAAAGGGCATGGATGGGGATCCTGGGAGTGGGAGCAGACAGCGGCACCCTGGGGACAGGTTCAGAGGGTCTCTGCTCCCACCTGGTCAACCTGGGTTTGAGCCACCCTGTGTCCCTACCACACTGCATGGAGATTAGTGGGGTGCCAGGCCCAATAGATGGTGCTGGGCTATCTGCGATTTAATCATGGGAAGGAAAGGTAATTTGCCTGTTTCTTCCACTTGGCTTCTGTGCCAGCCTCCAGGATCCCCTAGGGTCTATGGGTTGGATGGAGTCCCTCCCAGGCTGACCCAGCCCACTCCAGGCCCCAGGCTTGGGATTAGCATCCAAGGTTGACAGCCAGGATGTTGAGTCAGGCTCAGGCTGTCTTAAGATTTGACTCCTGATGTCAATGATGTCATTGGCTCCCATTTTCCTCACCTGAGTCCCATCCTAGTTTGCTGGAACTGAGAACCCCCTGGGCTAACTTCATCCCATCAGCACTTGTACCTGTCATTCTGTTCCAGTGCTGGGGCAGACATTACCAGTTGATCCTAGTACTTTCCTCCTGTACCCAGCCTCAGTTCCAGGCAGACCCAGCCAATTAGAGTTGGCACTGATCCTAGAAACCCTTCTCTGTCTCTCTGCTCTGGGGCAGCCTGGGTGAAACGTCAGTCCAGGGCCCTGTCTCTGAGGCCCCTGGCTCTTAAGCAATCAGGACTGGGGCCAAGGGAGGTTCTGGTGCTGGATGAACAAGGAAGAAAGAAGGGCTGGGGGCATTGCAGCTGGGCTTTGATGAATCAATGGGAGTTTGCTGGGTTGAAGAGGGAAAAGGAATTCTGCTGTCCAGGTGAAGGGCAGGACTGGAGATGGGGCCAGCCAAGGGGTGGGGGATAGGTTAGTCCTGCTCCTTCCAACCCCTCCTGATGGTACCCACCTATCTGCCCACAGGTGTACCCGCCCAACTCGAGTGATGAGTACAGCAGGGACACCTCTCCCTACCCATCTGCCAAGACCCCCAGCAGCACCTACCCGGCCCCCTTCTACGTGGCAGGTACATGGGGGCTCTCCTGAGATGACTGGGACAGCACCCAGGTCCCTTTGCCCTCCCACCTCACTGTGTTCCTCTCTGCAGATGGCAGCCTGCACCCCTCAGCCGAGCTCTGGAGCCCCCCAGGCCAGGCAGGCTTCGGGCCCATGCTGGGTGGGGGCTCATCCCCCCTAC
This sequence comes from Lyroderma lyra, assembly GCA_004026885.1. NCBI lineage: Eukaryota > Metazoa > Chordata > Mammalia > Chiroptera > Megadermatidae > Lyroderma > Lyroderma lyra. The sequence continues at coordinate 16,623 of PVJL010005508.1, forward strand.
CCCTCCCGCCAGGAGGCAGCAGCTCCGTGGGCAGTGGCAGTGGCGGATTTGGTGGCCTCCACCAGCACGAGCGCATGGTAGGCCTCTCAGGATGAGGTGGGGTGCATGTGTGGGTAGCACCCCACCTGACCCCCTCCGACACTGTCTGACTTTATCTCACTCCTAACTGATCTCTGAACTCATCCCACCACAGGGCTACCCGCTGCACAGCTCAGAGGTGAATGGTGGGCTTCCAGCTGTGTCCACCTTCTCGGCCCCCACAGCCACCTATGGCAGTGTCGCCAGCCACACGCCCCCTGTCAGCGGAGCCGACAGCCTCATGGGTACGGCCCTCTCACTCCTCCCTTGGATTCAGCCCTCGTTGTTATGAATGTCCTCCCTCTTTGGGGCCCACTGTATACATCAGCTCAGCCCTATGTGAAAACGTCTCTTTTAGGAGTGGGTTTCCCCACTTTACAGCTGGGGAAGGTGAGGCTCAGAGAGGGAATCACTCCTGGTCCCATGGCCTGCTTGTCCCCAGAACCTCTATAGAGGCAGATGGCAGGACATCAGGCAGAAAGCAGACCAAAATCTGGCTGCCCATTGCTGAGCTGGGGCATCCATGTGGGCAGCTAACCATAAAAGGGAGCTGCCCATCAATCCAGGCATCCAAGCTGAACCCCAGTGCTGGAAGCACCACATTTCCAAGGTTGGGTCTCACATCTCTCCATCCACAGGCTCCCGAGGGACCACAGCCAGCAGCTCTGGGGACGCCCTTGGGAAGGCACTGGCCTCGGTGAGGCTCTGGGCATGGGGTGGCAGGGATGGCTGGGCTGATGACTGAGAGGCCAGCCTCTGAGTGGCCACCTGGTGCCCTCTCTCTCCTCATCTCCATCGCAGATCTACTCCCCGGATCACTCAAGCAATAACTTCTCATCCAGTCCTTCGACCCCCGTGGGTTCCCCACAGGGCCTGGCAGGTCTGTGCAGGGCACTGAGGGGGCTGCATCTGGTGTCTCCAGCCTGGGATGGGCAGGGAGGTGTTGGACTGCATTATGGTTTGGGGAGCTGGATAGAGCACCTGCCTTGGAGTTTGTGTTCCTGTTGGCATCCACAAACGCTTCCCAGAGGAGGTGGCCCCTAAGCCAGGGTTTTTAGGTCACAACATGGGCAAAGACCAGGAGGCAGGACCTAGCAGTCCATACTGTGAGAGCATGAGGGGCAGTGGGGAGCCATCAAGGCCAACGCAAGGGTGCCTAGAACCAGAGCAATGGGCCTGAGAGCCTGCTTAGACTTTAGAATGTGCTGTTGGTGTTTGAATACCCCACAGATATTAGGTACCAACTGTATACCTTGTGCTGGCTCTGCCAAGGGGTTCAGGTCCTTCTGTTCCCTGCAAGGAGGCACCTGGGGATTAGCCAAGGGCAAGGAAGAATGAGAGCAGAGGTTTCTGGAAGGCCTGTGTGATGCCCCCAGGACTAACCACTTCCCTGCTTTGCTCCAGCATCTGTGTGGCAGGACCAGGAGGAGCCAGCCTCTAGGGCACCTACTGTGTGCCTCTGAGCCAGCCACCTTCCCTGTGGTGGAGGGGCTATAGGTTCTGCAGATGTGGAAACTGAGGCTGGGAACTGTGAGCCTACCCAGACCTGTCTAGACTCAGGGCCCTACAACAGTTCTGCGGGTGTGGGCACCTGCTGTGGTTAGCCTGAGTATCGTAGGCTGCTCTGCAGCTTCCCTCCCTGGCATTCCAAATTCCAACCTCCCTCCCTCTCCAGGTCAGGCTGTACCAACTCTCACCATTCATGTGTCTCCTACCTTTTCCAGGGACATCACAGTGGCCCCGAGCAGGAGCCTCCGGTGCCTTATCGCCCAGCTATGATGGTGGTCTCCACAGCCTGGTGAGCTTTCTGTGTGTCTGGAGGGAGTATGCCCTCATAGGAGCGCTCTTGGGTCATGGGTAGAGGTGCACGGGAAGACATGGGGTGCATGTGGACAGGCACAGGGATCCCCATTTCTGGGGTAGGGGAGGCAGCCTTGGGGGTGGCTCTGCTGTGCCCACTTTTCACGTGACTTTGAAACAGAGCCCCATAGGAGAACCATTAGGTCTCTTGTGACCAGCAGAACTTTCAATAGCACAGGTGCCCTGTTGACAGAAACAAATCTTGTAGTTAATTTGCCAGGAGTAAGGTGCAGCATTATCTCCCATGCAGGCACATGTTTTGAGCCAGGCCACATAGGGCGGGGCAGGGTCAAGTGACCCAGGTCTCTCACCTGCCCTCTCCTCCCACACCACTCCCACAGCAGAACAAGATGGAGGATCACCTTGATGAGGCCATCCATGTGCTCCGCAGCCACGCTGTGGGCACTGCAGGCGATGTGCATGGACTGCTGCCCAGCCATGGGACACTGGCCTCAGGGTTTGCCGGTCCTGTCATGCCACTTGGTGGGCGGCATGCCAGCCTGGTGAGTGCTGGGCAAGGGGCCAGGCAGGCAGTGGGAGCCAGGTTGGCCCTGACGAGCCCACTCTTTGTCCGCAGGTTGGAGGCAGCCACTCAGACGATGGCCTTTCAGGCAGTGGCAGCCTCATACACAACCACGTGGCCCTCCCCAGCCAGCCCAGCACCCTCCCTGACCTCTCTCGGCCTCCCGACTCCTACAGTGGTAAGTCGCAGCATCGTGCCAAGGCACAGCAGCAAGCACCTCAAGAGTCAGTCACCACTGGCTCCATCTGTGGGGCCCAGTTACTGAACATTACTCTCCCTCTGAACAGCATTCATGCTTTGGAAAACAATAATGACAGGGAATGAGAACAGCTAGGCTGAGCTGAGCATTCGCCCTCTGCTGGGCTGGGGCTTGTGATTGTCCCACTCCCATTTTCCATTTGAGCAACGGGCACAGTAGGAACTGGGGAAGCCCTACCAGGCAGGTGCATAGGATCCTAGCAGGGGTAGAGGTAGGCAGGTGTGGTCACTGGCAGAGGCCCCTGGAGTCCTAGAGTGGCCAGCAAGATCACTGGTTAACTTCTGGAAGGGAGGCAAGGTCTAGCAGTTTCTGGGCACTGCATTGAGGCTAGTGATGCTGCAGCTGTCAGAGTCCCTGCCTTTTCATTGATTGATCCAGCACTTTGGTGAGCTGAGTTCACATTGAATATGTGCCTGGTGCTTTTCTAGGCTCTGGGGAATAAAACGGAATCCAACAAAGAATGCCCCCCCGGGGGTGACTAGCAAGTGTGAAGGAGAATCTGGGGAGGGGAAGGGCTATAGGGAGCTTGTAATTATAAAGATGGTGGTGGCAAGGTTGTGTAAGCAGAGCCAAGGGCTGGAGGAAGCCTGTGCTAAGGCCCTAGAGCAGGTCTGTGCCCCATGTGGCTGGAGCAGAATGAGCAGCGGGGGAGAGAGAGCAGGTTGGGGCAGGGACAGGATGAAGCAGGTTGGGCAGGGACTTGTTGGCCACAGGGAGGACTTGGGCTTTTACAGTGAGGGAGGCGAGTGCCCTAGAGGCTGGTGAGCAGAACAGGGACAGAACCTGACTGGGCTGTTCACACATGCTTTGGAGAAGACAAGCTGTGCTACATTAGGACCAAACTGACTCAGGTGTTAACATTATCTGGTGGCTGATGCTGGGAGGACAGACCAGGAGAGGGAGATGCAGAACCTGACTTGGGTGTTGATAGGCGCCCTCTGGTGACCATTACTGGGGAAGGGAAATGCAGGACCTGAGTTGGGTGTCACAGGCGTCCTCTGGTGGCTGCTGTGCTCTGAGAGAAGAGACTGTCGGAACAATGGTGGGAGCCAGGACCTTGCAGAGGGTACTGCTCTGCTCTAGGAGGGATGATGGGGGCCAATACTGGGGACCAGCTGCAGCATGGTAGGTGCATGCCAGCTATTCTGAAGGCATAGCCCACAGAAGTTGCACTTGTGGAAGAGATTATGGGATTTGGGTCTAGGGTTCAGGGTGAGCCTCAGGTGTTACTGCACATGGTGGAGTTCAGAGTTGGGAGCCTGGATAGGGTGATAGGTAAGTGTGTGACCAGAACAGAGTTGGGGCCTGAGCGTCAAGCCGGAAGCAGGCAGGCAGCCGAGGGAAATGAAGGAGGGGGGACTTCGTTGGATGTGGAGGTGAGGACTCAGGCTAGACTAAGGTGGAGTTAGAGCGACCTGGGCTGGGGTGTTATCATTCAGGGAGCAGGAGCAGAGCTGGTGAGGTTAATACTGAGGAGGTGACAACACGTTTCAAGGTGCTGGGGCCAGCTACGGGGAATCTCTTAGTGAACAAGATAGCTCTATGCTCAGCAGGAGGTCTTCACAAAGCAGGTAACGGACGTGGCAGGGCTCACAGGCACCAGGGATCAGGACCCTGGGTCTCATCATGGCCAGTCACAGGGTCAGTTAACACTGATCCTGCTATAGCAGGGAAGATTGGAGCCCAGAGGGGTGTCCAGAGACTCTCCAGCAGGCAGTGGCCAAGCCTGGCCTCCACCCTAAACTCCTCTATCGAACTTGTAAAAAATACACCACACATGTCACAATAATTGTGCTGTTGGTATGTGAGAAGGCTTGCTTAACTACCGAGCCCCTGGGAACCTACCATGCAACCCAAATCAGAGTAGGAGCTCTCATGCCCGCCTGGGGACCCTCCCCATCCTGCCCCACACATACCCCAAAAGACTTTCTGATTTAGAAAAAAGTCCGTATTTTCGTGTTTCTTAGTTTTATTGCTCTACACCCAGAATCTCACCTAACAGATACCAGGTGTTATCTGGGAACATCTGTGATGGTTACACTGGGGGTGCTCTTGGCATTGTCAGGCTGGGGACCTGGGATGCAGCTCAAAACCCCACAGTGCTCAGGATGGCCCTTCACAGAGAGTGACCTGGCCTGGATATTAGCAGTGCTGAGGTGGGGACCCTGCGCTTTTACCAACAGGTTCTTCTGTTCCCCTCCTTTCCCCATGCTTCACCTGTTGACAAACCCTGGACTTTTTCCAGGTCGGCATTTTGCCAATTACATCTCCGTGTAGCTGAGTTTAGTATAGCTGCGACCCTAGAGGCCATGTGTTTTGTTTCCATGGTTTTTGGGTCCTGCCCGTGTTCCTCTTCACCTGTTCACTTGCTCATGTTGAGTGTGACATCTGCTGCACTGCCAATAGCTGGGGACGGTCCTCGGCCCAGTCTGGGACATTAGAAGGCTTCCCACTCAGCTTTCATTAGGTGCTTTCTGGAACATTCTAAAACATGTCTTGTGCACGTATGCGAGTTTCTCAGGCATGGTGCCCAGTTGTTGTCTCCAAGTGGTAGTACTACCTTGCCATGCCACAGGCAGCAGTTAGGACTGTCAGGCCTCTTGATTCAGCCACCTTAGTAGCTGTGACATGTAGCTTGTTAGTGCTCATTCACACTTCTTGATGTGATGATGTAGATTTCCATTATTGCTACGTTTTTATCTATGTCTGTGTCTGAAATGCCTGCTTGATGCTGCCTTTGTTTCCATTGAGTCATCTGTCCTTTTCTAATTGATTTTTCAGAGGTTTTTTTGTTTGTTTTGTTGAGGGGCTGGTTCCCCGGCTAGGAATCAAACCCAGGCCGCAACGTTGAGAACGCTGAAGCCTTAGGCACTACACCACCAGGAACCCCCTCATTTTTCAGAGTTTTTGACATATTGTGGAGACCTAGCTTCTGTTGATTTTTATATGAAGGGTAACTTCTGTCTTGTGTCTGCCTTATTTTCTTGATGTTATCTTGGGGATCAGAAATTCATAGTTAGGACAAAGTCAGGTTTATCAATTTCCATTCTTCCTTTTGAGAACAGCCCTTTAGTGTTTTACAGAATAGTTCCCTGCCCCTAGGCCTCACTGAACTCCATATACTCACTCCTGAAGGTTTTGCCTTTTGGAATTGATGCCTGTGTATTGTAAGGTGTATACTTTGTCCTCCTTTGCAAATAGGCCTGGCTCTCCAAGAAAAACTCACACCCCTTGTGGGAGGGTCATAACATGTGTCAAGTGGCCCTGAGAGGGGAGCCAAACCCTAATGCCCGGCCTCTTGCAGGACTTGGGCGCACAGGTGCATCCTCGGGCACTGGTGAGATCAAGCGGGAAGAGAAGGAAGATGAGGAGAATGCGTCAGTGGCTGACAACTCGGAGGAGGAGAAGAAGGAGCTGAAGGCCCCCCGGACCCGAACCAGGTGCCAATCCCTCCTTGGCCCCGCCCCACCTGTCAGGACGCACGCACATGCACGCACGCACACGCACACGACGCCCGCACCGTGAGGCACCCGGCGGGCCCCACGCCCGTGCCCCACCTCACTGTCTCCCTCTGGCCCCCGGCCCCGTAGCCCGGACGAGGACGAGGACGACCTTCTCCCCCCAGAGCAGAAGGCTGAGCGGGAGAAGGAACGCCGGGTGGCCAATAACGCGCGGGAGCGGCTGCGGGTTCGAGACATCAATGAGGCTTTTAAGGAGCTGGGGCGCATGTGCCAGCTGCACCTCAACAGTGAGAAGCCTCAGACCAAACTGCTCATCCTGCACCAGGCCGTGTCAGTCATCCTGAACCTGGAGCAGCAGGTGCGAGGTCAGTGGGGGCCGCCGCTGCCCGTGCTCTCTCCTTCCCCTCTTGGAATCCGCCTACCCTGCAATGACTGTCCCCTTGCAGTGACCATCCCCCGTACTGCCACTTTCCCCAGTCATTGTCTCTCTTTGCAGTGACTATTCCTCAACCAACAGTGACCATCTTCCCCCTGAACCAGCAGCCCTCTGCCTGGCCCCACTGTTGTCCCTAGAATGGGAGGGCAGATCTCTGGACCCCTAGCCCTGCAGACCTGGGTACTCGGCTCAGAACTGCATCCCAGGGACCCCCGCTCACCCCAGCCTCTCCTTCTCAGGAATCCCAGAGCCTGGCCAGCAGGTGCCAGTGTTCCCTGGGGCCCGAGGCTGTTGCTGTCATTCTGAGCAAACATCTTGTGGGACCCTGTTAGCCCCCATCTGCAGGTGGGGTTCACCCCCATTTCCCAGGGTTGGTGAAGATCTAGAAAATCCCCCATGTGACACACACACCCCCAGCTGCTTTCTTAACTCCTCCCCCTCCTGCGTACCCAGTAACCCTCTCTCTTCTGCAGCCGCTTATACTGGAGCTGGGGCCCTGGCCCACCCTGTGCTGTCCCCCCAGCTCTGAGGTTTCCGCATCTGCACTCAGTGTGGGCATCACGTCGTGCCCCCCGCGTCCGCCTCTCTGCTCTCTGCCTCTTGTGCTCTACTCCCACCCAGCCTGTCTGTCTCTGCTTCCACCGGCAGCCCCTCCTCACCTCGCACTTGCTGCCCAAGCACCGGACGGCGGGCGGCAACCTCAGGTCCTTTCCTCCCCCAAACCCACCCCCCTGTGGGGATTTGAGGAAAGAAAGGGGACTGAGGAGCACCAGCCTCTGGGCCTGGCTGTCAGTTTGGTCTGCGCGCTTGTCCTGGGCTCTGGGGCTGGCAGGCAGGGCAAGGGCAGCAGCTACCCCCCAGCACAGGAGCAGGACAGGGCACTGGGGTCCAGGTTCCTACATCTCGAGCCCACACACTGGGCCTTCACAAACTGAGTGTATTTATCACCACAACTAAGTGTGGTAGGTGTCCTGGTTGCAATCAGCCCCATCCTACCAACAAAGAAACGGGCATAGAGTGAGGTTACTTACCCAGAGCTACACAGCCATGCAGCTTGTAGGACCTGGGCTAGGTGTGGAGCAGGCAGGTGGGTGTCTGGGCAAGGGGCTCAGTGCTCTACCCAGTATACATGGCTGCTCCACTGCACCGAGATCTGAGATAGGAAGCCCCAAGCTGGGAGTCCAGGCTTGGGCAGAGCTCATGGTGGCAATTCCAGGCCCAGTTGTCAGGACTGCTCAGTTCTGGGGATCTTGGAGGGTGTAAGGTGCCCAGCTTCCAGGGACTGAGCATCTTGGACCACTCTCCAGTACAAGAGGTCTCCCTGAGCCTTTTGCCTGCCCAGCTGGTCAAGCCAGGCAGGCCCATCCCTCTGTCAACCCAGCAGGCAACTGCTCTTAAAGGGGAAGGTCATCATCCCAAGAAGGCCACCAGGCCTCCCTTGCCTTCTGGCCAGTTCTAGGGCACGTGGGATGGGCAAGGGACAAAGGACAGATAGAAAGCAAGGGTCACCTCCATCCCCATGGTACATCCTGTGGACAATCCAGCTTTGGTCATGTCCCTCAGATATGAGCACACACACAGCTTCTCCTGAAACTGGTCACAAACAGGCACATGGCCTCTTGTCTCCGCTCAAGGAGTGTGTTTCAGAGCCTGAGCACACAGTAGGCACACACATCCTTACTGTGGCGCCCTCCACACCCTGGCCCTGCCCGCCCTCCTGCCCATCGCACAGCCCCCGCACATAACTAACAGAGGCCCCGGTGCTGTGACCCAGCAGTACGGAGGAGGTGCTGTCCCTGGAGGAGAAAGACCTGAGGGACCGGGAGAGGCGAATGGCCAATAACGCGCGGGAGCGGGTGCGCGTGCGGGACATTAACGAGGCCTTCCGGGAGCTGGGGCGCATGTGCCAGCTGCACCTCAAGTCGGACAAGGCACAGACCAAGCTGCTCATCCTGCAGCAGGCCGTGCAGGTCATCCTGGGCCTGGAGCAGCAGGTGCGAGGTAGGCGCCCGGCTGGCCCCGCCCTTTCCCACACGCGCATGCGCGTGCCACTTCGCTGGAGACGCGCGCTGGATGCCCCAGAACGCTCAGCCTGTTTACAACCCCCAACCCTCACAGCCTTCTCAGGGAAAGGGGTCAAGTTGAGAAATGGAGGTGGCCACACGCTTGGGGGCCCTTGTCTCCTGGCTCACTCTGCCATACTCCCATCCCCATCACCTCGCGTTCTCACTCTTTGGAGGACCCTTTCCCACAGCGTTCTCCCCCTCCCCACAGAGCGTAACCTGAACCCCAAAGCGGCCTGCTTGAAGCGACGAGAAGAGGAGAAGGTGTCAGGCGTGGTCGGAGACCCACAAATGGTGCTTTCGGCCACCCACCCGGGCCTAAGCGAGGCTCACAACCCCACTGGGCATATGTGAAAGGTACGCTGCCATGACAAGTGACCCGACCTCAGTCTAACTTGGAACGGTCACACCAGGGGCCGGGTTCATCCTTGATATGGGCCGTACGGTCCACACCTCATATTTGGCTGTGGTCAGCATTGAACCAACATTGACCTAAGGAGGCTCTGAATGATGGGGGCCCTGGAGGTGACAACAGTCCCGGGAGCCTTCCGGGGACCCTGCTGTCCCCTCATGCCCCACCCCAGGTCTCAGCTGCCCCCATCCCATTAACACCTGATGGATCCTGAAACTGCATCTCTGCCCTGCCACCCAAGCCCCTGCCGGAAGGAGCTTTCCTTTTATTTTTATTTTTTCCCTTTTTTGTGGGGGCGGGGGTGGGGGTAAAAACCAGAAAGCAAACAAGAAATACACTTTGTCAAAAAAGAAAAATAATGCCTTAAGTATAAAACGCAGAAGAGTTAAAACATATCACTTGCTGGAAAGAGACGCTGTGCAAAACTGGCTTGTTCAGAGGCCACCAGCAAATTGTGCCTATGCCTGATATTTTTTTTAAGGAAAATAAAAAGAATGCTAGTTATGAGAATTTTTTTTTTTTTAATAGAAGAAAATTAGCAAAGAGGATGCCTTTGGTCTTTTTTTTTTTTTTTTTTTTTTTTTTTTTTTTTTTTTTTTTTTTTTTTTTTAGCTTTTCTTGCATATGTTTTTGTAAGCAACAAATGTTTTTGTATAAAAATTTTGTGTCTCTTGCTATTTCTGCTGCTGTTTCTAGAACTTAGCGTTGCATTTCACGAGCAACCAGATTATTAAAATTTGTGTTAAGAAGGCCCAAGGTAAACCTGAGTGCCCCTCGGGGCGGGGTGGGGAGCGTTGCTGCTGAATGCAGGAAGCCCTGGACGGTGTGTCTTTTTTACATATTGGGGGTTTATTGTCTTGGTTTGGTATAAAGTGGTGGGTGGATCTTTCCCTGGTGGCAGCCTCCCCACCCCATCCTCCCTGCCTCCAGGTGGGGAACACCCTGGCTTCTTGGAGTGGGGTGTCTGTAGGGAGGTGTCACCCTCTCAGGTGAAATGCCAAGGGTCCTCTTCTTCCAGAAGCAGCTCTGGCCCCCGAGGCACCTCCCCACAGCCTGCTGGGCCCCACATCCCTCCCTGGGGCCCCATAAGCTGCTCACCCTGGGGCCCACAAACCTCCAAAATGGGAGGTTTAGTTGGGACTGACGTGCCCAGGCATGAGTACCAAACCACTGAAGCACACTGCCAGGGTGCCTCCTTTGACCAAGCCCATTTTCGGCACTGGCAGAGGGGCCAGCACAGAAAACTTGCACACCCCATTTCCATCAAGTGGCTGTCCTAGTGTGGATGGGCCAGAGGTGGATGTGAATAGAACAGTGAGAAGGTACAGGGCCTCTTTGCCCAGAAAAGGCCCCAGGCTATGCACCTGCCCAGGTGACTGCCCAGCTGCAAAACCAGGATGGTGGTCACCCTCTGGCCTCTTCCAGTCCCTTCTCTGGTTGCATGTGTCATCAGAGGGACCAACTCATCCCTAACTGCACAAGATTGTCCCAGGTTTACACTGAATGTCCATGTCCCTAGTCATCCTATGTGTCACTCAGGCACAGGTCATGCATGCTGGGGTCTTGGTTCCTGTCCCTTCCCCCAATCTTGTACCTACATAGAGGCCTTAAGGACCCCCAGGCTGTCTGTGTCCACCAGCAGCCCCCCCTACCATCTCAGGCATCTCCCTCCAAGACCCCCACCCTCATTCCCAGAGCACCGAGGCTGGGAGTAGGGTGTCCATGGAAGCTTCAGAGAGTCACCCAGCCAGCACAAGGTGGGACATCTGGGCTTGTGGTCAAGGTTACCTCCTAACACCTGATAATCACCTGGGGCCTCACCTGGGCTCTGCCCCCAAAGACCTATTGGGACAAGAAGCCATCGGCTTACAAGGGACTCTACCTGGTGACTCCTCTGGTCTGTTGGGTCTTGTCTCACATTGGGGGAACCTGCCTCAATTTCCCTCTTACTCTGCTTTTGGTCTTACCTGTGGGTCCAGATGGGCAGGGGACAAGGACCTGAGGCACCTCAAGGCCTGCAGATTTAAATTGTGTTATGTTACATACAGAATTTAAATTATACATACATAAAAATGAGATTAACCCAGCACTGGAAGAAGTAGCACTGGGGGGAGGGGAAGAACCAGAATTAAAGGGAGATTTTGCTGAGTGCCTCAAGATAACTGGTTTTCAAAACTTTTAAGAAAAATAATTTTTTACAAGTGTCCACACAGCTGGTTGGATTCTTTGAAATTTTTAAATGATCTTTAAAGTCGATTGGAGACCTGTCCTGTACATAACAGCACTGTAGCAATAAATGTGACATTTTATGATGATGCTTGCTGTGCCCCGGATCTCTTAGTGACTGTGCTTATGAATGAATTGGGGGGGGGGTGCCCTGAATTCGGGGCCTCTAGCCTCACTTAACACGGGAATAGCTTTTTGAATGGCCTCAGTGAGTACAGTCAAGTTGGCACTGTAGATGTGGGGCTTCTTGGGTGTGAGTGTCCTAGGGAAGCTGTAACAAAATGCCACACTTAGAGTGTGGCTTAAACCCACAGAGATTACTTCTCTCACATACTTCTCTCAGCATGGAGGCCTGACATCACAGTGACACAGGGCCCAGTTCATCCTGAGGCTCCAAGGGAGGGTCCTTCCTGCCTCTCCCAGCTTCTGGGGGCTCCTGTGTCCCTGGGCTTGTGGCCACACCACCAAGTCACTGCCTCCATCTTCATGTAGCTTCTCTATCTCCCCTTTGTCTGTGTCCCAATCTCCATTTTTATATAGACACATGTCACTGCATCAGGGCTACTCTAAGACGGCCTCATCTTAATGACACCTTCGAAGACTCTCTTTCCAAATAAGATCCCTTTCACAGATTCTAGTGGTTAGGATTTGAACATCTTTATGGGAACACGCAAATCTGACACAATGGGTCTGACTGCGAAAGGCGCCCATGGTGATTTAGAACCAAAGCTTTGCATGAGGCAGGATCCTGCACCTGTAATACGAGGTCTGATAAATTAAGTTTGTGAACTCGTCCTTGGAAAAGTGCTACATACCTCATTGCTGAATATCACTACAGTCAGCTCCAAAGTACTCCCCCTGGGAAACTATGCACCGATGCCAGCACCTAGTCCACCCTTCAAATCAATTTTTGAACTCTTTATTACCCGCCCCCCCCCCCGCCCCCTGGAATGGTCATCAGAGCTGTCGTTGTATGACAGTGTCCTGAATGTCATAAGAATATCTTCATTTCAATATTTCCTTTATCTTTGGGTAAAGAAAAAGGTAATTGGGGGTCAGATCAGGTGAGTAGGGAGGGTGTTCCAATACAGTTATTTGTGTACTGGCTAAAAACTCCCTCACAGACAGTCCCCTGTGAGCTGGTGCATTGTTGTGATGCAAGAGCCATGAATTGTTGGGGAAAAGTTCAGGTCGTTTTTGTCTTAACTTTTTCAAGCAGCCTTTTCAGCACTTCAAATAGTAAACTTGGTTGACTATCCATTTGGTACAAATTCAGAACGAATAATCCCTCTAATATCAAAAACGGTTAGCAACATTGTTCTGACTCTTGATTTGGACCGACAGAACTTTTTTGGTCGTGGAGAATTAGCAGACTTCCATTGTACAGTTTGACACTAGGTTTCAGGGTCATATTGGCACACCCATGTTTCATCACTGGTGATAACACGGCCCAAAACATCCTCTTGCCTCTCCAAAAGGTCTTGGCAAACTTCGACTCCTTTGCTTTTGTTCATCAGTGAGCTCCCTTGGGACCATTTTTGCACACACCTTTCTCATGCCAAGATGTTCAGTGAAGATTTTCCTGTTTCTCTGTTAACGTTTACTTGGTCAGCTATGCTTCTCACAGCCGATGATTTTCACGCACAATTTGATGAATTTTTGCATTGTTTTGAGTTCTGCTCATTATTGGCTGTCCTGATCTCTCTTCATCAGTGACACTTTCTCCACCCTCAGAAAACCATTTAATCCATTTTGTACACTGCTGTTTTCTTTATGGCATTATCCCCATAAACTTTGACTAATATGAACTTGATTTCACTTCCTCTCCTGCTAAGTTTAACAAGAAATTTAATGTCTGTTTGTTGCTCTAATTCATACTCCGACATTCTTACGACAGCACATAAAAGCACTCAACAATGAATGCTGCTCAGCAAGACACCACCACACGTCAACATGAATACTGCTGTGAGACACAGATATACCAAGGTTATGACCTTACTGAGTTGTTTGTATAGTGTTGCCAGTAGGCTCCTGTTGATTTGGTACCTAGAGTGGTGCAAGCAGAAAAGCCTCTTCCCAAGATGCTGCCTGTTGATTTTTAAAAGTGACTGTGATACACCAAAACCCGCTGAGTTGTGCACATTAAATGGAGTGGTGTAGTATGTGAGTTACAGCTCAACGAAGGTGTTTAAAAAAAAACATTATATATATAAAATTTCCTTTTTTTTTAAGGTGCCAAAATCCTCACCAAGTAAGGCATCATCTCTGCCCCAGCAAGGGCAAGGGATGGGACATGGTGACAAAGTGTGCACTTCACCAGGTGCCTGTCACATGCCTTTGCCTGGGCCCCAGTGCAGCCATGTCACCTGCAGGCCAGGGAGAGAAGAGAAATGTTAGACTAAGATGGGCAGACACCCCCCCACACACGGTGGGTGTTCTCAGCTATGCTGCATTGGGTGATAGCCCCGAGAGAGATGCCATGTCCCACCCCCAAGATCTGTGGATGGGACCTTACAGGCCAACCACAGAGACACAGCAGGTTGAGTTCCAGACTGCCACAGTAAAGTGAGCTGTAACCTTTTTGCTGGTGGAAGGTCTGGTCTTCAATTTAAATAAATGCAACATCTGTGAAGCAAAGTAGTGAGGTCAGCTTGCATTTGGAAAGGGGTCTTTGCAGATGTAATCAAGGAAAGGATCTGAGATGTCATCCTGCATTATCTGGGTGGGCCCCAAATCAGTGACAACGTGTGACACAGAAATGAGGCCATGTGAAGGCAGAGGCAGAGATGGGAAGAGAGAGACATGAGCCCAAGGACACCAGAGCCCCCAGAACTGGAAGAGGCAGGAAGAACCTCCCCTGGGACCTCAAGAAGGAGCAGAGCTCTGCAACACCTGGATCTCAGACATCTGGCCCCAGAACTAGGAGAGGACAGATTTCTGTTATTTTAAGCTGCCCAGCATATGGCATCTACGGGAAATGAATAGCATGTGTCCGTTTTAAAATGGTAAACCATCCCAACGCAACAGGACTCTCACATGGCTGTTGGGAGTGTGAGCAGGTGCAACTGCTTTAGCAAAGAGTGGTGGTACACATGAAGTGTGTAGCGTCCTAGATCACTTACACTGCAATTAAAAGTTTGGCGGTTTCTTGGATAGTTAAACATACAAGGAGTGGTCAAGAAATTTGAAATGGGATCAGAGAAGTGGGAGTACTAGTGCACAAAGTTTAATTGTGTGGTTTATTAGTATATGAGGGCTGTTAGGAAAGCATCCAGCCATGTAATGAAAAATAGAAGCATTTACAGCTGGACTTTTTCCAGACAGCCCTCATATGTACCAAATTTCAGCCTACCTGCGTCCGTGTTCTTTCAGATATTGCCGAAGAAGTACATCAAATGTAAAGTACCCACCTATGGATAAAATTGAATTTCACTCCGTCATTAAGTTCCTCACAAAACAAGGGAAAATACCTCAAACCATTTTGAAAGAGATGTTAGTTTACAGGAACTGTTGCCCTGGGAAATCCATGGTTTACAAGTGGCACAGCCTTGAAGCAAAGCAATGTGTATTGAAGATGACCTCTGTCTGGGATGCCCTGTTGAGGCCACTTCCTCAGACTTTGTTAAAGAAGTTGAAAAACTTGTGGTGGAAGATACCAGACTGAATAAAAAACAGCTTGCAGAAGTATTTGGAGTATCACCTACAACCATTGTGAGTATTCTCTGTCAGCATCTAAGGATGTCAAAAGTCAGTGCAAGATGGGTACTGAGAGTGCTCACAGTACTTCAAAAACAATAATGCACTGAGTGTTCGTGACAGTTTTTGGACCTCTGCAGAGACAACAAAGAGGGTTTTTTGTTTCTGTTTTTGTTTTTAGATATATTTTTATTGTTAGACTTATTGGGGTGACTTTTTTAAATTTTTATTTATTTTTATTGAACAAAGATGAGATTTTAAACCAGATTGTCACTGGGGATGAAATTTGGGTTCGTCATTATGAGCCTGAATCAAAGCAGGAGTCCATGCAGTGGCTTGAAAAGGACATGCCACCCCCTAAGAAGTTCAATATTTTGCAATCAGCTGGAAAAGTCATGGCTCTTTTTGAGATACAGAGGGTATCCTGCTGATGGATTACAAGGATAAGGGTGTCACAATACCTGGAGAATACTATTTCAGTCTGCTGAAACAGTTAAAAGAAGCAGTGAAGGAGAAAAGAGGAGGAAAGTGGACCAAAGGGGTGCTGCTTTTGCACAACACACCTGTGCACAGGAGCAATGGTGCGCTGGCTACTCTTCATGACCGGCTTTCAAACCACCCTCCCTACAGTCCAGACCTGGCTCCATCTGATTATTATTTGTTCCTAAATATGAAAAAAACAGTTGTCTTTTGTTTGTTTTTGTTTTTTATGTGGGTAGTTCCCTGGCTGGGAATCAAATCCAGGCTGCAGCGTTGACCGAAGCCTAGCCACTACACCACCAGGGAACTCCCCGAAAAAAACAGTTTTGAGGGCAGAAATTTACAGATCACAAAGAGGTTAAAGCTGCAATTTCAGCATATTTTGAGGGCAAAAACATTTTTTTCGAGGATATAAATAAATTTATTGAAAGATCTGAAAAGTATTAGGGTTAAGGATAAATACATTAAAAAGGAAAACTAGGGAGTTCCCTGGTGGTGTAGTGGCTAGGCTTCGGCGCTCTCAACGCTGCGGCCTGGGTTCAATTCCCAGCCAGGGAGCTACCAAAAAAACCCACCACCACCACAACAACAAAAAAGGAAAACTAATAGTCTTTTTTACCCTTCCCCTTCATTCATGCTCCCCTATGAATTGGCCCTCCACCTCTTGGCACCCACCCAAAAGAAACACACACAACAACTTGGACATGATCACTCATCGCGGCTCCATTTATAATAGAAAAATCCTGGAAGCAATTGGAATGTCCTCCGACAGGTGACTAAACACAGGTCCACACAGTGCATATAATATGACTCAGCACTGGAAAGAACAAACCACTAACAGATGCAATGGCTGAGTGACTCTCTCAGAATAGTTATGATCCATGGAAGAAGTCAGACACCAGATTCCCTTCACAGGAAAGTCTAGAAAATGCAGACTGACAGTAGCAGAGAGATGAGTGGTTGCTGGGAGTGGGTGTGTGGGGGGGTGATTGTTTCATGGGTGTGCACATATGCAAATACCAAGTTGTATGTTTTAAATATGTGCACTTTTGTATGTCAAATATACCTCAATTAAGTTGTAGAAATTTAAAAAGAATCCATCAACGGAAGACAGACAAAAAACATTGCCCCGTCCACACACTGGAGTCTTAAGACTCATCCATGAAAAGGAGTGAGGCACTGACACTTGCCACAGCATGGGTAGACCTTGAACACATGGTGCTCAGTGAGAGAAGCTGGACACACACGGCCACCCAGTGTGCGATTCCATGTATGTGACATGTCCAGAACAGGGACATCAGGGAGTGGGTTCATGGTTGCCAAGGGATGGGGGAAGTGTGGGAATGACTGCTAATGGGTACAGGGCCTCTTTTACGAGCAATGAGAATGTTCTGGAACTAGAACTGGTGGTTACACAACCTTATGAATGCACTCAGTGCCAATGCATTGTACACTTTCAAATGGTTAATTGTATGTTGTGTGAATTTCACATGAATAAAAACCAGGAAAGGAGTTTGGTTTCCCTGAGGGCCAGATAGGAACCCCCAGGGAATCCAGGAGACCTGAGCAGAGGGTCAATGGGGTAGGAGGAAGGTTGGCAGGTTTTGCTATCCTCCAATCTCCTCTGGTCACAGAATACTGGTTATTCTCTTTTGGGGAATCTCCTCTTCCCCCAGTTTCAGCCCATGTCCTCAAATGAGAGTGACTGATTCTGCCCTGTTTCCACAGAAGTCTAACAAGAATCAGCCTTGGGATATTTTCTGTGATTATCAGAAAACAGGTGCCATCTTCCTATAAAGACTGCTAGAATGTCAACGCAGAGTTCCAGGCGATGCTGCCCAGAGAGGGAGGGTGACACAGAGGAAAGAAGAGCTAAGAGATTGGAGAGAGATTCGTAATATTGCTAGCCTCCTTGATCCAGACATGCCTGAAGCTATCCAACATTCCATAAAATGTCCTTTTTACTTATGTCGATTTCTGTTCTTTCCTCATCACTTGAAACAAAAAGCATTCTGCCCTGTGAGCTGAAGTACATTATGCAGAAGGAGCAGTGGAGGCAGGACTTCAGGAACTGTTGGATCTAAGACCTGCAGTCCCAAGGCCTCCGTGCCCACCTCTGTTCTTTTCAGGAAGCTTTATTCTGTCCTCCTCTCTCTGGATCTTCATAATGACCCCTACGTCCCACATTTTTTTTAAATTCATTTTTATTGTTAGACTTATTGGGGTGACATCTGTTAGCAAGGATTACATAGGTTTCAGGCTTACAGTTCTACAGTGCATTGTCAACTTCGTCCCACTTTTTAAGTTTCCGTCAAGGACAGAAGTTTTTTCCAGTCCTCTCATACTAAGCGCAAAAACTGGCAGGCAACTGGAAAGACTAAGAAACGAGACCGTAGTCACTACATACTGATGCCGGCTCCCACTCCCAATCCGAGGCCGGGGACAGGTCGGAACCTGCAGCCCCCAAGAGCGAGCTGAGGGTTGCAAACGCTGGGAGCGGATCCCAGGAGGCCAGGCAGGACCAGGCAGCAAGCCCACAGCGTCCGGAGCTTACCTCCAGGCCTGCTGCATTCGACGCCAGGCCCCAACGAACCTGGGCAGCGGCAAGCCGGAAGAGGGAGAGCCTGTGCGAGCGGGGCGCACCAGCTAACGGAGGCCCCGCTGTCTTCGACGCCAAGCTGGCCTTCCTCCGCGACTAGAAGAAGGAAGCATCGCACTCAGACACGTGCAGAAAATTTCCAACAAGAGACAACTCGCGAGGAGCAAACAGGTTCGGGGAATCCCTGTCCTTTGGCCAAAACCCCACTGACAGCGTGTCAGTGACAGCCCGAATCCTCCAGAAGTGGCTTCAAATTGCAGCCTGCCACTCTCCGATGCTGGTCAAGTCCCTTCCCGGTATGGCCTCAGTTTCGTTCATTGTAAATGAAACTATGGCACATAGTAAGGACACGAAGTCACCAGCCAAATGTCGTGGGTCATCCTTAGCTGCCAGAGGCCGCACAACGGGAAGCCATTGACTGCGGGGGCGGAGATAGACCTGGTGTCTCCAGATCGTGTGTTTATAAAGCCTCGCTTCCCAGACCCTCTCTCACCCGCGTCTATAACCTCATTTGACACCTTCCTTCCTGGAAGTAACTTGTTTTCTGAGTCTGCGCGCGCAGCAACCGCGAGCTAGCACGTCATGTGGTTGGTCGACTGAGGCGGGGCCTCGCTGCGCGCCTGTGCGCGCCTGCGCAGTGCGACTAGCCTGGGTGGAACCAGGGTCACCCTGAGCTACAGACGGCGCCACGATGTTGACCAGGTTCCTGGGCCCGCGCTACCGTGAACTGGCCAAGAACTGGTGAGGACGCAGCCCCCGCCTTCCCCAGTCCGCGCCCCCGCCTCACGCTCCCACATCAGTGAACGCACCACCGCCCCTGGACCCGGACCTTGAATCGTGCTGGGCCACAAATGAGGAAACAGGCACAGAAAGGTGGAGCAGCAGCCTGTTCCGGGTACACGTACTTGGCGGGTTCCAGGCCCCGTGTCCGATCCTCTCCGAGCCTCAGTTTCCCCACCTCTACTTGGGGACCGCGATGGTTCCCACCCGGGAGGCGCCCACCCTGTCCCCGCCCAGCACCTTCGGCCCGGCTCTTTGGGGCTGGAAACTGATCCTGTACGTTCCTGGCTTTGCTTTTGAGTTTTTAAATGATCCTGAACAGGGAGCTTTAAGCCGAATGCTACATCTGTCCCTGCCCCCACGTGGGAGGCATGGAAGGTTGCGGTGGCCCCATGTGGCATCTGGGATCGGGTGACCTCTGCAAGGGGTTACCTGGTGCCCACAACGTGAGGCGCTAAGAAGGGCCATTTAGTCAGGAAGCACTTACTGAGCACCCATTGTGCTACACTTGGCAGTCACCTCCATGAGCTCTGGCAGGGAGAGGGATAGGGGATGCCTCTAGACAGTGGCAGTGGCTTAGACTTTAAGGTGGACACTGATGGTGGTGATTGACAGCTGGGGCAACCCGGTCCCGGATGGTGAAAGCCAACCCTGCTGTCAAGTAAGAACCACCAGGGCCCATGCAGTCCCTCAGGCTGTTGGCGTGGACTTCGTCCAACTCAGCTGGTTACTTCTCATATGGGCTTGGTTAGAGCAGCGACACCCTCATCCAGGCTTCATTCAGTCAGGAAGCACTTAACTGAGCACCCTCTATGTGCCAGCACCTAGCATTGCTGGGTACCAGAGAGACAGTGATAAAGAACCTTTGTGATTGATGTTCTAGTCAGTGAACCAGAGAGTAAAAAAATGAGGTCTATGGTATGGTATGACACTGTGTGTCCTCAGGGGATGGACTCACTCTCTCAGTGCCTTGGTCTCATCAGTGAAACACCCTGATACTCATCCCTCCTTCAGTCATAAGGTGTTGCAGGGGTCAGCAAGTCACTATAAATTATGCACACGGCACCTGCACATAAATATTAGCTGTTATGATGGTTATAGGCTTGGAGTGGTTTCTTTTTTTAGCAGCAGATTCCTCAAATAAAACCTTAGGCAGATCTCAACATGAAAGCAGATGGGAGTGGAGTTACTTCAGGGTCCTCTGCCTGTGCTTCCCCTGCAGGATATGTCCACAAGCTGGGCAGGGCCTCAGGCTGGGGGAGGGGTCCATGTGCTAACTGGAGGATGAGCCCCCAGCAGGACCCAACTCCCATTGTCTTTTGCAGGATTCCCACGGTGGGCATGTGGGGTACTGTGGGTGCTGTGGGGCTGGTGTGGGCCACTGACTGGCGGCTGATTCTGGACTGGGTACCCTACATCAATGGCAAATTTAAGAAGGACAACTAAACGAACCCTCCTCGGACTCCTCTGGTAAGTTTCAACGCTATTGGTGGCGAACCCTGTGATTCCCACATAGCAGAAGGGTGCATTTCCACAAGGTGAGTTCCTTATGCTTCCAGTGCAAAGAGACTCACCTGGACTGTTCACTCTGAAAATTCCTGCTGTGGGCAAAGCTCTGGGATGAGCTCTTCAGGCACCTCCAGTCCATTGGTACAGAGCTGCCAGCTGGCAGTCTCAGTTTGTGGGATGTGGGAGTGGGCACTGCCCCTTCAATCCTGGAGGCTGACCATGCACCCTGCTTGCCATCTCAATTTGCCTATTTTACAGATGGGGACAGTGGAGCCTGGTCCACAGCCACTGGCCTCCCTGGATGGGCTGCTGTGAGCAATAATGATCCCCCAGACTCATCCATTTGTCCCTGGTGTGCCCATCACTGTGCTGCCCATCACTATGCTGCCCACATCACTGTCCAGAGTGCACATTGGCTTTATGCTATTTCAGATGGGGACCTGAGATCAGCCACACAGCTCTTAGGTGGCACAGCTAGATCTGGTTTTGAAGCCTGGCTGCAGCATCTGTTTCCCCTCACGGCGCTATGCCTCTTTTCCCATAAGAACAGGAGCCCAGAGCCTTCTGCTCAACCTGCCTTGTCCCCTTCCAGATGATTGGTGGTGACGTCTGCTGCATCTGGAACAGCCCGCGCCCTCTGTCTAGACCTCGAAGAGACCCGCACCATGACTTAGGACTTTATATATAGAGTTTCTAAAAATAACTTCAATGTGTGAGTGCACACAGCATTAAACTTCACTCTGAAACCTGCCTGACCTGGATGGACATGGTGATGCTGGTGACTTGGTTACCTTGACTGGCCCTGGTGGCTTGGGTGACCCAGAAGTCCTTTCAACTCCAATATTTCACAAATCTAGTTGTTTCCCAATGGTTGGCAGAAATTGGTTACTTAAGATGTTTAATGGATAATACCTGCAAAATGTATTCACTACCTTAAAAAACTACCCTGTGAAAAACATTTTCGGTTTCTGTGGGTAAAAACTTGGGAGTGAGTGTCTGAGTGGCCCTGGCTCAGGGTCCCTTGTGAAGCTGCAGTCAAGCTGCTGGCTGCAGTTGCCCCTTCCAAGATGGCTCCCTTGTGTGGCTGCTGGCAGGAGGATGATGCCTCAGCTCCCCTACATGGCCCCTCCTCAGCCCTGAAGCTGCTATCTTCCCCCCTTCCCTGCAGCAAATGATCCCAGAGAGAGAGCAGGCAGGAGCCACAAGTCTTTTTACAAACTCCCCTGGGAAGCTTCACTGAACATTCCAAATGACCACATCCCTGAATTCATCCCACACTCAAAGGGAGAGAGAATTACATTATTTTGAAAGGAGTAACAGCCAAACGTATAGATGTGTGCAACCATCACATGAAAAGTATAAAACCAGCAGGAACCCAAGGGGAGAATGCAGCTCGTTGCCTCTCTGGTGCCCCTGCCCAGGTCTCTGATGATGCTTGCCAAGTTCTTAAAAATTCTAGAAACATTCTATCGGATACAAGCCTATGGGGCCTGTCTGGAAAGTATCCATCTATATAATATGAAAGGTAGTATTTATGGCTGGATTGTTTTCCCGACAGCCCTTGTAGTTGTGAAAATAGCTGTTATATTAGTCTGCTCAGGCTACCAACCATAACAAAACACTGCAAACTGGGCAGCTTAAATAACAGAATTTAGGTATTTAAGGTAATTTGAATTTTCTCACAGCTCTGAAGGCTGAAGTCAGATGAAGGACACGGGAGGGTTGGTTTCTGGTGAGGATCTGATTCCTGACTTGCAGATGGCCACCTTCTCACTTCATTTGATTTGTGAGAAATGGCAGAAGAGAGAGCAAGTGAACTCTGGTGTCTCTCCTTATAAGGACACTAGTCCCATGGAACTGGCCCCCACCTGCTGACCTCATTTAACCTCATTACCTCCTCAGAGGCTCCATCTCCAGACACAGCCACGCTGGGGGTCAGGGTTCCAACATGAATTTCAGGGGAGCCACTTGCTGAGTCCATAACAGCTGTGTATTTTTAACACAAGTGGTGGCATTTGCTACACACTTTTCTGGACATATTTATTTCAACTAAGGTTTTTTTAAACAGCTGCCTGGTATCTGTATTAACTAGTTAGTCAGGGACATTCGTTCCCTGTCATTTGCCATTACAGTAGTATCTGAACATATCTGTCTCTAATACTAAGTGGTGAAGTGTGATAAATCAGCAGTCCCCATCCTTTTTGGCACCAGGGACCGGTTTCCTGGAAGACAATTTTTCTATAGACCGGGGGTTGGCGGTGGGGTGGGGGTAGGGGTGATTTCGGGATGATTTAAACGCATTCCATTTATTCTGCACTTTATTTTTGTTACTATTACATTGTAATAAATAATGACATAATTATACAACTCAAGATAATATAGAATTCATGCTAGCATCGCTGCCTCAAATCCACCTCAGATCAGGCATTAGATTCTCATAGGAGCACGAACCCTATTGTGTGAACTGCCTGTGGAAGGGGATATAGGTTCCCCGCTTCTTATGAGAATGTAATGCCGCTGCTGATCTGACTGAAGGTGGAGCTCAGGCGGTAATTTCAGTGATGGGGAGCGGCTGTAAATGCAAATGAAGCTTCCTCTCACTCACCGCTGACCTGACATATGGCCCAGTTCCTAACAGGTCATGGACTGGTAGTGGTCGTGGCCCAGGAGTTGGGGACCCCTGATATAAATGACTTACAAGTATTCTTAAATTTCTGTTAATTAACTCATTCAGAGTAGACAGGGCTGTGTCAAGCCATGCCTCAGCCTGAAGTTAAAGAAAACAAGTGCCCTGATTCTCATGTTTTTATGTATTTTTGTGGTGGTTAATGGTTTCAATGAAAATAATGAGTGTGATGTCAGCATCTTGGCAGAATGAGAAGACCCCTTCCTCTCTCCCCTTAAAGTTACAAGTCCAATAACTTTTCACTCAACAAAGGACACTGCTCAGCACACAAACATGTCTGAGATCGGAGCATGGGGACATGTGAAGGTCCCGAACTGGAATAAGCAGGGGAGGCAGGATGGGGAAGGGCAGACGGGGTGCAGGCGCAGTCCGGTGGCCGCAGCCCTTTGATGCGATGGCAGCAGGAGTGGGGCTGCAGCCTGCACACAGCTGCTGGAGGCAGGGGACACAAGCCACATTCCCGCCTAAGTAGTGGTGGGAGCGGGGCCTGGGAGCGGTTGGAGACTCGGCACAGGTGGCAGCCATGGACTAGAGACCACAGTTACCAGTGAGGCGGTGGCAAAGAGCCAACTCATAAACCCGCCTGGAACAGCACAACGGGGCTGACAGCCATTAGTTACAAGGAGGTGGTGCTGGGAGCCCCACCCACCATCATGTAGTGCCCTGAGACAGAGGCAACCTGAACACAAAGGGGACTACCACCACCTCGGGGAATACGGGGCACTTTCCATGACCCAGGCGACACAATAGAACATACAGATGCTGCATTATAAAATTGCACATCTGAAATTTATATAATGTTAACCAATGTTACCCCAATAAATTGAATTTTAAGAAATCCAGAGGTGGAGACAGATTTTTTTAAAAAGAAAAAATATATTTCTTTTTTTTTTTTTTTGGTATATGGGTAGCTCCCTGGCTGGGAATCGAACCCAGGCCACAGTGCTGACAGCGCCAGCGCCGAAGCCTTAAGCCACTACACCACCAGGGAACTCCCTATATTTCTTAAACTATTACATTTTAATACAATTTGGTTTCAGTATCTTAATACTTTTTCAATCACTTTAATGTTCTGGGGAAAAGTTAACAATTGACAAAAACGTGTAAAGGGACACATTTCTCATTTTGTCTTGGTCTCCAAAATGACTCAGCACAGCACTGTTCAATCCTCTATTTACTTAAAATTTTGACATTTTGTTCACAATAAATTTTTTGGTGCTCCCTAAACTTGTGCCCCAGGAGAGTGCCTTCCTAGCCTTGTTTTACCTTGCAGGGATCTTGGCAGTGTCTGGAGACATTTGTGGTTGTCACACTGGGGGTGCTCCTGTCATCAAATGAGTGGGGCCAAGGAGGCTGGTCAACCCCTCCACAGTACCCAGGATGGCCCACAACAAAGAGTGACGCGGCCCCAGTGTCAGCAGTGCTGATGGGGGCACCCTGCCATAGAAGGTCTTTTAAAAGGTTACTCATATGGCACCTTCTGTTTTTTCCCTTGTGGAGAGGGGCAGGAGAGGGTGTATGCTTGGGAACTGAACAAGCCAGCTTGGGAAAGGGGTTTATTTCAAAGAAGCAAAATGCAAGGAAAGCCCACTAGAAGGGGAGAAGTGGGCAGCCACATACTTCCCTCCTATAGTCATGTCCATCCTTGGAGGTCATCCTCGAAATCAGGCCTCTGTGCCAGCACACATGGCCTCTGGACCAGCTGCTTGGGCCAGATTCCTGAGAAGACAGGAGCACATAGACTGTTTTCAACAGTGGTTCTTGAGGTCAAATCTTGTGACCCAACACTACACACCCATCAGGATGGTTACTATCAAAAACAACAAAACCCAGAAAATAAAAGTTGGCGAAGATGTGGAGAAATCAGAACCTTAGAGCACGGTTGGTGGATGGATGAAATAGGGCAGCCTCTGTGGAAAGCAGGGTGGCAACTCCTCAAGGAATTAAAGGTGGAATTATACCATGTGACCCAGCAATTTTGCTTTGGAATTCCATTATTTTTATTATTTTCTGAGTGGTTCCCTGAGCTGGGAATTGCATCCAGGCTCTGGTGTTGAGAGTGCTGAGGCCTAGCCACTATACCACCAGGGAACTCCCTTGGAATTCCATTTCTGTATATACCCAAAAGAACTAAAAGCAGGACTTGATCCTGACACAGGGGGGTTAATACTTAGTCCTTTAGATGTCTTCACATGGTTTCACTGATTATAATGAACGTGTTACCTTTGTCATTATAATTTGTAAAATAAGAAAGTCCTAAGAGCGTTGCCTTCCACAGGCCAGAATCCTGGAGTTGTGGGTTTGGGACTGAACTCTGCAGACAGGAACCTAGGACATTAAACCAGCTTTGTAACCTGGTGACTGCCTGTTCAAGGTGCCCACCTGGCCACTCTGCCCTTTCGTCTATAAGGTAGCAGCCTGCTCACTAGGGGCAACGGGGGACTGTCAGTTGCTCCTTGGGAAACCCAGGAGGGAAGGGGCATAAGGAATTCCGAGAAGTTGCACTCACCTAAAGGCTTTAAAATAGACACCTGCCTGCTGTGAGCTTAGATTTCCCACCAGGATCTGCCTCCAACCTGAGCAGGAATCGCAGCCTGGGGCTGGGAAGACACCTGCGGGGAAGAACCAGGTGTGCAGACCACCCCTCTGCCTCCTGGGTGTAGCTTAGGGCCTTCCTAAGCGCATCCTCCCCGCACACTCAGAGCCACCCGGAGGTCCAGCCTGCTCCTAGCGCCGGCCACAGCTCTGTCCATTCATGAAGCAATCTTAAACAACTGCCCTCGGACGGGCAGGCTCTGCCCTGCGGAAGTAATGCAGCCAGGAGAGAGAATGAGGAGGGAGCGCCATCTGGATCCTCCCTCTGGGTGGGAAGAGGGACGGGTACGGAGTGGGTGGGGACAAGGGGAGGCAGGAGGTTCCATAGGAAGGTCCTGGACCTCTAGTCGACAGATATAGCTGGACCAAGGTGGAGGCCAGGCGGTAGGGGGCATGTTCTCGGATTCTGAGGCGTCAGAAAAGTGTTAGGTGGGACTTGGGGTGGTGACCGACAATGACCACCAGTGAGAGAGACTGGACGCTGGGAGAGCAGGGAGACGGCGGGACAGAGGTCCGGCACTAGATGAGCATTCCGGAATCCAGGTGGGAAAGTGGGGACAGGCGACGGGGAGGACGCTGCCAACCCAAGCCGGCGCGGGATGCCCCAGGCGCGCAAGTCGCTGCAGACCCCGCCCCTGTCCGCATGCTGATTGGCGCCACCGCCGAGGGGCGGAACCCGCGCGGGCGCCTGCGCAGCACGCGGCCCCGTGCGCGGGCGGGTGGGCGGAGCGGGCCCCCCGAGCGGGGGCTGGCGAGCGCGGGGAGGGGGCTGAGAGGGCGGCAAAGCCGGCGCGCGCCCGGCTGGGGGTGGAGGGCGGGGGCCTGGGGCCGGAACAGCCACGGCAAGTGGCGGTGGCGGCGACGGAGGCAGCTGAGGCGGCGGCGGAGACCGGGGGTCCGGGCGGCGGCGGCGGGCCGAGGAGCCGGGCGCGATGGAGCGGAAGAGGTGGGAGTGCCCGGCGCTCCCGCAGGGCTGGGAGAGGGAAGAAGTGCCCAGAAGGTCGGGGCTGTCGGCCGGCCACAGGGATATCTTTTACTATAGGTGAATGAACGTGCCGGCCGGGCAGGGCCCCAACGGGCGCCTCCCAGCGGCCTCTGCGGCGGCCTGGGCGCCCCGACCCGGGCCGCGGCCTGGGCCCGCGCGTGCGTCGTGCGTGCGTGTGTGCGTGCGTGCGTAGCGGCGGGGCGGGCGCCCGGCACAGTGCGCGTGCGTGTCCGCGCGGGGCGGACCATACCCCACAAGCCGGTCCAGTGCGCGTGCGTGCGCGGCGGGGCGCCCGGCCCGTTGCGGCTGCGCCTCCAGTGCGGCCGCATGGCGCGCGGACTGGCCTTGGGCGGTTCCGCAGCGGCCTTTGTTGTACAGCAGGGGCAAACCTGCCGGCAGGCCGAGGGGCACTTGGCGCCTGCCAGACGCCGCTAGGAGGCGGGGGTGGTGGCTGGGCTGTCCCTTTGATCCGCGTGGCGCGCTCTTGGGGCTGCGCGCTACCCGAGGCGGGTGGCGATCTTGAGTTTAGGAAAGCAGGGGTTTTTTGTTGGCTCGGGAGGGCTTACCTAGAATTGCAGGTTTCTGGGCCTTTCCCAGGGTGGCCGGGCTCTGGGACTTAGTGGTTTTGGAAGGCTGCCCTATGAGCAAGCTCCGAGGGCACCACCCCGCCATGGGTTGTATCCCCCTCGAGTCGCGGGGAGTGAGACTGAGCCCCGCACACACTGATCTCTGTTGACGTTATTGGTGGTCTGAGGCTCTCAAGAGTTCAAATTGTAAAGAGGGGCGAACTCCCTTCGTGGAACACAAGAGTTAGTGGAAAGTTCACAGCCCAACCCTAGACAGTGGGTCACCTGTTCTTTGTCTTCTCCCTCCCTTTTATTTTTCTTGGTAGTTCGAAGATGCTTTTGTTTCTGAGCCGACTTGAATGGCTCCCTCCAGTTTGAGGTCCCTGGTGAAAAAGCTGGCAGGATACCTGCCACGTGTTAATTGCCAGCGGATGCTGGGTGTATGTGGCTGGTTGTTGGCTCAGAAATTGGCTGAGTGAGGCCAAGAAGAGGCAGGACAACCAGTCCATCCTCTATCACTGGGAGGCACCCTGTGGATCTTTGCTGGCTCCGTTTTCTGGGAGAATGAGTGAGGGAAGTGAGCCAGAGAAGGGATGGTAACTCACCCAAGACAAGCTGAGGGTCTGATTTTCGAAAAGTGCAGGATGATGATGGGAAGCAAATCTGGGCCCCCATGTTACAGTAATTGGCTAGACCCTGTAATTTAGGCATTGATACAGTGGTACGGCAAGCTGCTGTTTCTTAGGGACGTGTGCATTCCCCTTTGCTGCCACCTATTGTGGCATCACTCCCTTTCTGGCTCTTTAGAAAATCTAAATCCGTGTAGTTTGTAGTCCTAGGTCAGTGGGGAGGCCTCAAGCTAGGAACTACTGCCTCATTTAATTCCAAGCATGCTTGTGTGCTTGCTTGCTTTTAGAGCCAAAGACTGAGGCAGGTCTCTGCCTCTAGTACTTTTGTTAATTTAACAAACACTTCTGCGCAGCACCTGCTGGTCTTGGCCATTGAACAGGGAGACCCCAGCCCTCCCCTCCTGGGTGACAGCTGAGGCACCAGCCTTCCCTCTGTTACTCCTGTAGTTAAAGGTGATGACATACTCTGAGAAGTGCAGGGATCTGACTGTGGCTAGGTTAGGGAGGGCCTTAGGACATGACACAGAGCTGAATCCTAACAGTGGAGCTTGGAGGAGCAATCTACACAGTAGAAACAGCTTGTTCAGAGCCCTGGAAAGCCAGAGAGCTGGCTGCAGCTCCAGCTGAACTAGGACTAGTGTGGCTGAAGTGCTCCAAGATCCTGTCCCTACCTGCCTGAGATTCTCAGTCTCAGCTGAGTGGTACCCCATTCTTAAGTCCCAGCCCTGTGCATGGAGGTCTGCAGGTGGATAAAAGCTCCAAACTGGGGCTGGATAGACTCGAGTTCAGGTTTCCCACAGTTCTGCTGAGATTTGAGGGCCTGAAATGGAGAGGAATGGGCTCCATCCAGTACCACTCCCAGGTCTGTAGCCTGAGTGACCCACCAGGTGTCACCATTCCAGTGGTGAGAGATTTGGAGGGATGTAATAAGGCATTGTAGTGTTTTTGGTGTGTGGGTTCCTGGCCTCCTTGCCACCCTCTGGAGCCCTCTGCTGAACTAGGCTACTGAGCAGGAGCACAGATAGCTTTCCCTGATTATCTTATGCAGAGGGGAGATTGCTGAGTCAGACAGACCTGGCCCCCAGTCCTAGCCCTGACTCTGGAACGTGCAGGCCTCCATTTCAGAGAGTAGAAGGAACCTGGTGTGTTCTTTGCAGATTTGCCATGCAGAAAAGATGGAATAACCCCATAGACCATCACCAGGTGATTCTCCCACCCACCCCTCCACCTTGATGACCTGGGCCAGGTCAGGGTGTGCCAAGAGGGGAGGGTGGCATGGTGGGGCATCTGGTCGCATCCAGGTGTTTGTGAAAACAATCTCACTGCTTGACATTTTTATTCAGGCAGGAAATTCAGACTTAAGAGAAGTGAATACCCTGACCTAAGGAGTAATTCTTTGGGGCATCCAGAATAGAGAGGACTTTTCCAGAAGATCTCATTTTAAAGGTAGAAATATACTTAGGAAAAACAGAAGGGGGTTAGCATATCAGCCCACTTCCCTGGGCAGCAGACTGAGGTTGGCCATAATCAGCTGTGCCGTGATGTTTGGGTCTCACTGGACAGTGCAGATGACAGGGCTCCTTCTGGGAGTGATGTGAATGCCTGCTAACCAGTCCTGGCAATCCTCACAGCAGCCCTTTCGGCAGATGAGAAGCGGAGGTGTAGGAAAGGAAGGGGTTGAGGCCGAGTTTCTGGGCCCTGCGCTCCACACTGGGTACTGGTTCCCATCCCCACGAACAGCCACGCTCTGTGGTAGTCTTGCTCCCAGAGAAAGGCCACAGTGTGACTATCAGTGACATTTTTCTCTTATCAGTACAGATGTGCAAAACTTTTTTTGAAAATTGAAGTGTAATTGATATGCCATACAATTCACCCTCTAAAAGTGTGCAATTCAGCAATTTTTAGTGCATTTTACATGTGCAGCCATTACCACTCTAGTTCCAGAACATTCTCATCACCCCAAAACAAGGCCTTTGCTCACTAGTGTCACTCCCTATCATGCCCCCCTACCCCCTGCCACTTCCCCAGAGCCCCTGGCACTCATTCTTTTTATTTATTTATTTATTTTTGGTATGTGGGTAGTTCCCTGGCTGGGAATCGAACCCAGGCCACAGCATTGACAGCACCAGCGCTAAAACCTTAAGCCACTACACCACCAGGGGACTCCCTCATTCTTTTCAAATAGCTTTATTGAGCAAGGGTGCACACACCACTCAAGTCACCCACTTTTACAGTTGAGTGATTTTTGGCATATCCAAAGACACAGCCATCACCACATTCAATTTTAGTACATTTTTTTTCTTTTTTTTTTAATTCATTTTTATTGTTAGACTTATTGGGGTGACATCTGTTAGCAAGTATTACATAGGTATCAGGAATACAATTCTACAGTGCATTGTCAACTTGATGTATAATAAGTTCACCACCTAATGTGACTTCTCTTTCCATCACCTTATATTTAGCTTCCCCCCCTCCTCTCCCACCCCCTCCCCTTTCTCCCCTCCCTAACCCACTTGTCCCAATTTTAGTACATTTTCATCACCCCAGAAAGTACTCCCCTCTTCCCCCCATCCCCAGCCCTAAGCAACCGCCCATCTGTCCTATGTCTCTGCCTCCCTGTTCTAGTTCATTCTAAAGGTAGACCAGGGAGTTCCCTGGTGGTGTAGTGGCTAAGCTTCGGCGCTCTCAACGCCACGGCGTGGGTTCGATTCCCAGCTAGGGAACTACCCAAAAAATAAATAAATAAATAAAGGTAGACCAGCAGCTGTGAGGGTGACTGTTTCCTAGGGTCTGTTCTTCCCTCTTTGTGCCTGTATCTGAAGCCCAAGTCAGGGATTTGGGTTCCTTTCTGCTGCCCTGGGCACATGGGCTGGGTGTTCATATTAGCTAGTCCAGAGCATAATAGAAAAGTGGATCTTCCAAGAAGAGTCCTCAATGACCTCAGAACCTGAGGCAGTTGGGGGCTCTGTGTCCTAGTGGATGTGGTAGGGCCAAGGGAAATAGGACAGATTCTTGCCCCAGCAGGGCTGCCTAAACTAGGTGTGCCACTGGCCACACATCATTGGTTTCCTTCTGGCTGTAACAGGTCCCACATGCCCTTCTTTGTCCCTCATCTGCTGTTGGCTGGGACATCTGGAGCAGGGCTGGAAGGGGCAGGCATGTACTCACTCGAATTAGGTGTTTGTCCTAGAGCTTTTCAAAAAGATAACCCATGCCCATTAGCAATTGCCCCCATGCTCCCCTCCACTAACCCACTTCCTGTCTGGATGTGCTTGATCTGGACATTTCACATAAATGGAATCCTACGCTGGGTGGCCCTGTGTCTGGCTTCTCTCACTGAGCACCGTGTGTTCAGGGTCCATCCACGTTGCGGTGAAGAGTCAGTGCTCACTCCTTTTCATGGCCAAGTAACACTCCAGTGTGTGGACAGGCCATGTTTGTCCATCAGCTGCTGGAACTTTGGGCTTGTCCACTTTGTGGTTGTTGTAAACCTGTTGCTATGTACATTTGGGTATGAGTTTTGGTATGGGTATGCTTTCATTTCTCAGGGAGATACCTCGGGATGGAACTGTTTGACCGTTTTTAAGAACTGCTAGGCTGTTTCCACAGTGGCTATGAGTTTACATGGCAGTAGTGTTGCTGCAGGCTACGCGTTGACTGCACTGTGTAGTGCTGTGGGTGGGTGCTGCTGTGTCCTAGAGCTGAGCAAGGTGCAGAGCTTCATAGTCAAGTCCTGATGGCACCTGCTTTGCAGCTTTCTCAACAGGCCACACCTAGTTGCTATTGAGGGTTCTAACCCTAAATCTTAACATGAGACTTTACTACCCAACCCTCCAGGAGACCCTGTAACTATGAGGAGACTGCTGTTATGGCTCATTTCTCAAGTACCTGCTATCTTTGAGTCTTTTCTCAAGAACAGGGCCTACTTCTGTTTCTGGAATGCTCTGGATATGTCAGACAGGCTCCCAGGGTAGAGCTCCATCCCTCTGTAGGTCCAGATGTAAACACCCTGCTCCGGCCTTGGTATCTGCTGTGGGCCAAACATTGAGGGGGATTGCCCAGCATGTCCTCAGGCGCTGACCCCTCTCTGTCCTCAGCCCAAGTGGGAAGAAGTTCCGGAGCAAGCCCCAGCTGGCGCGGTACCTGGGCGGCTCCATGGACTTGAGCACCTTCGACTTCCGGACAGGCAAGATGCTGATGAGCAAGATGAACAAGAGCCGGCAGAGAGTGCGCTACGACTCATCTAACCAGGTCAAGGTGAGCTGCATGCTGTCACACTGAGGTCAGGGATCACCCACTTGGGTCAGAAGAGAACTTATTTCATAATCAGATTCACTTGCCCTGGTGTTAAAGTCCTAACGATTCACTGAGGGAAGTTTGGAAGCCACAGAAAAGCAAAAAGATCAGACACCATCCCTGGCATGATCCCTGGCTGCTCTGGTGCACCTGTTGCACTGTCCCAACAGCTGACAGTCCACAGGGGCACCCAGTCTCTGATGGATGCATGTTTGGGGGGGACTTTGTCCCTTGTCCCTGCTGCAATGGCAGGACAGAGCTGGCCAGGGTGCCCCTGGGTCCACACTTCACAGAGAATGAGGCACTAGAGGGGTGGACAGGGCAGGTGTGCAGTTATAGCCCCACTGAGGGTGGCGAATAGGCAGGGCCAGGGCTTGGCATCACTTGTGGGTCCATGGGTGCCATGGGGTGTCTAGTACTTTGGGGACACAAGAACTAGGCTCTGGGGACCTGGATGCCAGTGTGTGTGTGTGTGTCTCTGCAGGGCAAGCCTGACCTGAATACGGCCCTCCCCGTCAGGCAGACGGCTTCTATCTTCAAACAGCCAGTGACCAAGATCACCAACCACCCCAGCAACAAGGTGAAGAGCGACCCCCAGAAGGCTGTGGAGCAGCCCCGGCAGGTGAGCACATAAGCATGCCGCATGTACAGCCGCGTCAGGCAGTAGTTGGCCTGCCCCACTCAGAACCCTTGGTTCCCTTGTGAACTTAGTCCGAAGAGTGGACTTGTGTCTGTGGATCCCTCGGCCTGAGTGCCACAGTTAGAGTGACACCCTAGAACTAAATTCCGTGGGAATGGAGCCCTCTCCTTGCCCCACCTACCACGTAGCTGCTGGGGCACTTGAGGTCTCCTCAGTCCACTATTCTTCTTCAATAGGTGACTGCGTTTTTTGGGGGTTGCTTTACAACTTGTTTTTCAAAAACCAAGAACTACCTCTGTTTTCCTGTGTATTTACAAACGCCCACTGGATAGCAAGATGTGCAGGACAATAGTCTTTTGAGAACCTAAACCATCAGCATCAATGGCATGTCTGATGTCCTAGGTCTTCATCCTGCCCAAAGTTGGGGTTGGCCTTTCTCTGCCCTGAGAGGATGGGCCTGGGCACGGAATCCACTGGGTCTCAAGCAGGATCATGCCCCTCAGGCTCTCGTGCCCTCATTTCCCACGTGGGCGCTCCTGCAACCCCAGCCAGTGTCGGGGTCAAAGGTCATCATCCCAACACCCCTGACTGCCCTGGGTCAGCTGCACATGGGAGCAGGTGGCCATCCCATTGGCCTTACATGGGTCTGTCTAACTACAGCTCTTCTGGGAAAAGAAGCTGAGTGGCCTGAACGCCTTTGACATTGCGGAGGAGCTCGTGAAGACCATGGACCTCCCCAAAGGCCTGCAAGGTAACCTCAGCCGCAGAATGGGCAGAATGGTTAGGAGGGGGGCTGAGGGCCTGGAGCTGGGCCTATGGGGGTGGCACTCCCCCTCCTCTAGCCTTATACCAGTGGGGCAGCTTCTGGGCATAGTATGGCTGGGGCTAAGGTGAGGTAGGGGCTGGACCAGCAGGACATGTCTGTCCTCAGGGATCCTGGAGAGACTTGGAGTGCAATTTTGCTCCTGTACCACAAACACAACATGTATCCTGAGCAGACAGTGGTCTTCCTTGTATGTTATGAGAGAGACTACCTGCCTGTAAGAAGAGTTTGGGAACAAAATCTGAAGCTGAGGGACAAAGGCCCACACCTGGTGGTGACTGCCCCTCCTATGCCCCTGCAGGTGTGGGACCTGGCTGCACTGATGAGACCCTGCTCTCTGCCATCGCCAGCGCCCTGCACACCAGCACCATGCCCATCACGGGGCAACTCTCAGCTGCCGTGGAGAAGAACCCTGGAGTGTGGCTGAACACGGCCCAGCCCCTCTGCAAGGCCTTTATGGTGACCGATGAGGACATCAGGTAGCTGCCCTCCCACCCCGCCCTCTCCCTGGATTGTGGCCAGTGTATCTATAAGCACTTGAAGATGTGAGGCCTTCATGGTGCCCACTGAAAGGGTAGGGTACTGGCTGTGGTTGGGCAGAGGAAGGGGCTCCAGAGAATAGCAGGGAGTATGGCATGTGAAAGGAAGTAATGGGGTTAAGAGGTGAAACTAGACACATCCCAGGACCCAAGTTGGTGGTGCCCAGGTGCAGGTGGACTCACAGTGGGAAGCATCCTGGCAAAGCACTGGTGTAAACTGGCACTGGGGGAAACATCTAGAAGTGCTGAAGGATAAACACGCACCCTCTGAAACTTCACAACACCAGTGCACAGCTGAGGTCAAAAGAAGTCAGCTCTTCTCAGCCAGGGAACTACCCCCTGCTCCCCCCAAAAAAGTCAGCTCCCTAGGAGCCCTACACAAAGAAAAGATTGGAAACCAGAGCAGCTATGTCCTGACTAGTGCATGGGGTTAGGTTGAGGGTGGTGGGCTTTTTGTCTCAGGAACCAGGGCTTAAAAGCTTCCTGGGTGCCAGAGGCCTGTTTCCCATGCAAGGCCAACACACAGAACTAAGACCCTCGCCACCTCGAGCTCCTCTGGAGGAAAAGGGCAGGAGAGGGCACTGAAAGTATAAGAACATGACTAGACTTTCTGAAAAGACTGAACGGATTTTTAAAGCTCACTAAAACGGGTCACGGGTTAAGCAGTGGATTTGGTCCTATCTGGAGAAATGAGTGGCTGGTGGTGCAGAGAAGGCCAAATGGAAGCGAAGGAAAGGCCTCCCACAGGACAGGAACTGGGCCTGCATTTGCCAGAGCTGGTGACAGATACAAACATTAGGTTCATGCTGTAGTGAAAATGCAGAACTGGACACAAAGGGAGGCAGATGGGCGAGCAGACCAGGTGACGGCTGTTTTCTTGGCCACAGTTTAACAGAAGCCTAGACAGAGAAAGCCATTCCCTACCAGAATTCTCTACCTGCAAAGCTTGTCATCCACAAGTGACACTCTGGATGGAGACAGTAGACTGGACACTCGGTGGTCTTCTCTCTTTTTGCAAATCCCACTCAAGTGATAACAAAAGAGCTTACCTATGCGCTAAATCACAAGACATGAACAGACAGGTGACTGCCTGTGCTGCGAGTGGGATAGCAGCTGGGTATACTGGAACTAACTGTGACAGTGTCTGCAGAGAGAGGGCAGCCAGTGGAGTGGGGGTTGAGCATGTCTGAGCACTCAGAGCCCAAGCCCGACACGATGGTATGCACCATCCAAAGGGCTGAGTCAGGGCCATTTGCTTAAGAAGGGAGCCAGAGCTAGAGCACCCCCCGGGCCCCAAAAATAACCGGCCCACATTATGTCTACACATCCCTCCACCCTGGCCTTCCTGGAGACAGGGATGTGCCCTGCCAGTGCGTCCATGTGTCCCCAGGAAGCAGGAGGAGCTGGTGCAGCAGGTCCGCAAGCGGCTGGAGGAAGCACTGATGGCCGACATGCTGGCCCATGTGGAGGAGCTGGCCCGGGATGGTGAGGCACCACTGGACAAGCCAGGCGCTGATGAGGATGATGAGGAGGAGGAAGAGGAGGAGGAGGAGCCTGACCAGGACCAGGACATGGAGCACATCTAGAGCATGTGAGGCCAGTGGGCAGAACCCAGCCACAGGACACACACAGGCAGTGACGACAGCGGGGAGGGATGGTTCCAGAGTCCTTGGGACCTGTCCTGTGCTGGCTGGCAGGCTGTGCTGGGAGAACTCCCATCTTCCTGGAGGAGCCCAGGGTGGCCTGGTCCTTACTGGGGTACTCACAGCCACTCCTGTCTTTCCAGAGGCCCCACGTAGGGCACCTGCAGACTCTGCCTTTGCAGTGTTGTGGCCAGGCTAGGGAGAAAGGCAGCTCCTCTCCCTTCCCAGGCTTGTCCCCTCCCCCCCGGGCATGGGGGCACCTTGGGGGCATGGCTGGAGGACAGCCCCCCACCCATTGGATCCCCCACATTTGCTCTTCTCTGAAGGGCCTGGCACCCGGAGGTGTCAGGCCCTCCTAAGCTGGGCCAGCCATGCCCGTCATCGCCCTGAATTCCTCACACAGGGCAGCCTGCGTGGTTCCCCACGGGGCCAGAGAAACATTCATGAAACAGTCTTGCCTCCCAGTCTGCATGTGAGGGACAGTCCTTGAGACTAGCCTGTCAGCCCTTCCAGAAGGGGGTACAAGGCGGTTCCCCATGTGCCCATCCACCAGGCAAAGCCGTGACGCTCGGAGCGTGTCCAAAAGCAAGCGGCACAACCCGGACATTCTCCTTCAATAAATCAGTGGTACAAATGAGGCTGGACATCCCATACCTGCTTGAGCTTGTGTTTGCTGCACGTGGACGTGAACTCTGGCCTTCACATCTGAAAACCTCACTGTCTGCGGCCTGGCAGGCTCTGCCTAAGGGTCAGCTGCCAGTGACAGAGGAGGAAAAGGACTTCTCACAGCTGGGAGCACAGGAGGGCCAACGACTTACATGCCTCATTTTCCCCCTGTATAATGAAGACAGTGATGCCCAGGCTCTCATGCAGCCTGGCCAGAGCTAGCACTGGGGCCCAGGCTTCTCTGTGTTCCCCACCCTGAGGTGCCTTTTATGGCTAAGCATTTCCAAGTGCTGGTGCTCAGAACAGCCTTGGGGACGAAGGTTGTCAGAATCCTGTTACTTCACCTGTCCCCGGCAGCCCTGGTGCACTGGTCAAGGAGCACCTGCCCCTGCTGTGCCCTATCCAGCGAACTGTGACTGTCAGCTGAATTGTTTAGCTGGACCCCTTGAGTGATCATGCTGTGAGTGGGAATCAGGCAAGGGTGGGGGGTGATGTGGGAGCCTCTTGGAGTTATGGAGGGTTGCTGTCAGCTCACTCCTGCAAGGATGCTGGCACAAGCCATCAAACTGACCATGTCCTTCCAAGTCAAGTTGAAGCACAAATCCTGAGAACCAGAAAGGCTCCCTGAGCACACACAAGCCCTGTGGGCCCTGGTGCCTGGGACCAGGCCACCCATAGGCCCCCAGGAAAGCCCCTCTCTTGAAGCCAGAGCCTCACACTGGGAGGGATAGTCCCAGGTTGCGGGGCTGGCCCCTACCCAGCAGAGGTTCTGGGTAGAGGATCTGTGGGTAGCCTGCTGTGGGTGATAACTGAATAAAGCCATCTCAGGCAAGTGTGGTTGGAGCCTGGGTTCAATCTGAAGACCAGTGTTTGTGTCTGCGGGATGGGAGCCTCATCCAATCCTCTTGGGGTCTGTGTCCCATGTTTACCATCCATCCTGGGCTGTGTTATGATGGAATTGGGGATGGGCCAACCTGTCCCTGGGGAGGGCAGACTTCCCTGGGGCCCCAAGAAGGACCCTGAGGTGCAGGCCTTTTGACAGTTCTCAGCACTTAGCTTGAATCTGGGTGTGGAGGCTTCCAGAAGACATGGTGTACCTGGAGCCCCCAGTTTTTTGGGGGGTGGGATGGGGTGGGAGGGTCCTCAGTCACCTGAACTGTGCTCCAGCCCCTGGAACAGCACTAATAGTCATGTGGCCATTGCTTGCCTCTCTCCTAATCTAAAGGCTAGTGCAAGAGTTGGGAGGACCCTGGTCCCTGGCTGCCCAGCTCTGCAGGTCTTCTGTCGTCCTTCCTCCTCACCCCCACTGCATGGATTTTGTCCACCTCTGACTCCCCACCACTCTGAGTGGCCCCTGCACATGCATTCTCTTTACTCTGCAGTCAGTCCTGCCACCATGCCTGGAACTGCCTCCATCTTCCAGAGGGAAAATGAGGCTCAGGTTAACAATTTGCCAAGGGCCACCAGTGGGAAAGGGGTTGGGCCTACCTGAGAGCTTGGGTATCCTCAACTCCAATGCCCAGGCAGCTGACCATGCCCAGCTCTGGCCTTGGGGCATAAGGTGAAATGGGACTGGGTCCTAACACACTCAATGGTTCCACATGAGGAATGGAATGCGCAACACCACCACAGAGCCCATCCTGACATGGTCACCTTTCCAAGCTCAAGGGTCCCTCCCAAATTCCTCTCCCCAGTGATACCCTCAGTGGCAAGGGCAGCAGGGTTTCTTAGCCAAGAGCTTAGGGACATCCTCACCACAGATCTTGAGCCACCCTCACAAGACCAGGTGCTCAGCTGCTCCCAGCCCAAAGCAAGGAGAGCTTTCTGAAGTACATGCACTCTGCCACTCCCCTCACCTGGAATGCTCCCTCACCTGTGTGAGACTCCTGTAGCTGCTGGCACAAATCATAAACTTTGTGGTTTAGACCATACATTTATTCTTTTGACAGTGCTGAGGTCAGAAGTCCAATAAGAGCCTCTGGGGCTAAACCCAGGTGAGGGGGCCAGTCCTGGAGGCTCTAGGGAGAACTGTTTGCAGCCTTTTCCAGCTTCTAGAGGCACCATGTCCCTGGCTCCTGGTTCCTTCCTCCATTGTCACAGTCAGGTATCATTGTGGTTAATTAATTTTTTTAAATTTTTTGTTTGGTTCCCTGAGCAGGGATAGAACCCAGGCCATGGTGGTGTGTGCGCCAAAGCCTAGCCACTACACCACCAGGGAACCCCCATTGTCAGTCAGCAGCACAGTCTCTTCCATCTCTTTGACTCAGTTCTCCCGCCTCCCTCTTATGAGGATGCTGTGATGACACTGGGCTCGTCTGTAATCCAGGGTCATCCACATCTCAGGGGCCTTAACGTTATCCACCTGCAAAGTCCCTTGGTCATGTGAGGCAACACATCCATAGGTCCCATGGATTAAGAGTGAATGTCTTTTGGGGGCTACCATTCAGTACACCAGAGGGGACACCCCTTCCTCCACATTCTTCCCTCATCCCTGCCCCACCTTGGAACCAGGACACTATTTGTAGCCTCTGAGCTGGGGAAACAGTTTGAGCCCTGAGATTAAATGATTTCAAACTTTCTCTGCTCAGTAAGCATTTATTGAACACCCACCGTGTACCAGACCTCTAGCAGGGCTAGCTCAGATCTGGTGCCTGCCCTTCCCCAGTTCAGTCTCAGGGAGGGAACTAGCCGTTAAGTTATTATGAAGAAATGAATACATCCTAGTTCCAGTGCACAAAGAGAAATCTGGAACCCCAAGAAAGGAAATTGGGCTGAATGTGGCCTAGGGGTCAGGAAAGACATTTTAGGATGAGGAAGCAGGGTCAGGCTCTGGGACCACGGCAGGAGAGTGAAGGCTTTAATTGGGGGAGGACACCTGCCAGGGAATACACAACAGGTGGAGAGAATACAGTCCAGCCATGGGCAGCTGTGGCTGAGGTACCACATGGGGAATGGGGACCTAGGACGGGTGAGGCTGGCAGTGGACACGGGGAGGGAGCAACCCAGGGCAAAAGGAGCAGGCAGCCCCCTCTCCCAACTGGAGAGCCCAGGCAATTGTCCTGAGGTTACACAGTCAGTCAGGGACCTGGGCGGGGTCTCCCTGGAGACGGGGGCGGAGGACTGCGCGGGGTCCATTCTGCTCCCATCCCACTTATCATGAGAAGTCCCACGGGGACACCGGAGGGCTCCTTCGCCCCAAAGAAAGGCTGCTGGAGGAAGGGCCGCGAGGACAAGAAGGCTTAAGAGTTGGGCACGTTGGACTGCTCTGAGAGGCTGAAGGATAAGGCGCTAGGACCCCAAAAGGTCTTCATATTCGAGAGCCCTGGCAGGAGGAAACCAACCCAAGCCCGGAAGAGTCGCCTACGTGGTGCAACCTCGGGCTCCCTCACGCTCCGTGGTAGGGAATGTGGGCGTCGTGACCTCCCCAAGGGCCCACGGGGGCCAGGTGCGTGCGGGGACCCGGCGCGGGAAGGGGCCCGGAGTCCAAAGGCCGGCCGGGTTACGAGCGGTCGTGTGAGGAGGAACCTCGGCCCCGGGGCGGGGACAGGGACGAGAGGACTTGGGGCACAGAGGGCCACCTGGGCCGTCGCTCTCCCGCCCCTGGGCGCAACGATCACTTACCTGCGGCCACGCCCGCACGTGAAAGCACGCCATACCAGCCCGAGCGCTGCCCGCTGAGGGGTGGGGCATGGCGATGGTGGGGCCCACGTGACCGTGCCCCGCCCCGCGCGTGCGCCCTGCCCGGCGCCCCATTGTTGGCCGCGCGCGCGTCACGGAGGCGGGGCCGGGGCGGGGCGGGGCGGGGCGGGGCGGGCGGCCAGAGGGAGGGCGGCGGGAGGGAAGGAGCGTCCGCGCCGCCGCCGCCGCCGCCGCCGCCTAAAGCCCCGCCGCCGAGAGCCTCGCCGCCGCCGCCTAGGAGCAAGCAGAGTCGCGCCGCCGCCGCGCCGCCCGCGGCCCCGAGCAGCCCCGCGCCGCCGCGCCCCGCCGCTGGATGCCGGCGGCCGGCGGCCGAGCTCTCAGAGGCGGAGGGCGGCGGCGCGGGCGGCGGCGGCGGCGGCGCGGGCGGCAGGCGGCCGAGAGGCGAGGGCGCGGGCCCGAGCGTTAGCGCCATGCCTGGCTCCGTCGGCCAGCCAGACGGCGGCGGTGGCGCGGCCGGCGGCGACCCCAGCCCGGGCCCCCCTCTGCCGCCCGCGCCCGAGGGCACCGAAGAGGCCGCGCCCGCGCCCCGGCCCCCGCCCGAGCCCGACGACGCGGCCGCCGCTCTGCGCCTGGCGCTGGACCAGCTCTCGGTGTTGGGTCTGGGCGGCGGGAGCGACCGCGACGAGGAGGAGGCGTCCGCGGACGGCGGGGCCTCGGCCGAGCCTGCGCCCCTCGATGGGCCCGAGGCGACCGTGGCCCCAGGCCCGCTGCCGGAGCCCGATGTGAGTCCCCCGCCACCCCGGCCGTCGCCGCCCGACGTGTTCGCGGGCTTTGCGCCCCACCCGGCAGCCCTGGGCCCCGCGACGCTGCTGGCTGAACAGATGAGCGTGATTGGCAGCCGCAAGAAGAGCGTGAACATGACTGAGTGCGTGCCCGTGCCCAGCTCCGAGCACGTCGCCGAGATCGTAGGGCGCCAGGGTGAGTGGTCGCCGTCCGGGGCACCGCCCCGGGGGTCCCCGCACCGCTGCTTGGAAGACAGAGCCGCCCCAGCCCATCCCGCGGCCACGCCCCGCGTGGGCTTGGGCCTCAGTGGTCGCCTGTGCGCCTTTGTCTTGCTGCTGGCCGCGGGAGAAAGTTGGGCGCAGCCTGCGCTCTTACCCTGCGCGCTTCGGCTCCGCCACTGCCTTTGTCCGGGAACCTCCAGCCCCAGAGGGCCCCCGTGTGCGGCACCGCTGCCCAGGCGTGGGCTGTGCCATCCGGGGCGGGGGACGGGGGGGTGCTCCACACCCAAAACAAGCATGGCACGTGCCTACTGAGGTTTGGGGGGCTCTCAAGCCGGGTCAGGAAAAAAGTTTGGCCTCACAAAGAGGGTACATCGCGCGACTTGCCTGCCTGGGGACTTTGGTTGGGGGTGGGGCGCCAGACATGATGAGAGAGGGTTCCACCCTGCTCTCGGCAAGTGAGGAATTTGGGGGCGTGTGGAAGGACCACCTGTAAAAGCAGCTTCTGGGATCCAACACCATGGCCCTGGACTGGCAGACCAGTGGGTAGCAGGCCCTGGGTGTGGGGGTCCAGGCAGCAGCATTGCCTGAACGTCCCTGTGGCCGTCCCATTGTTCTCTTTGTTAGAGAGCCAGGCTGAGATTTGCAGGGTGACATCAGGCCGGCTGCTGCTCATTGGCCCTGGAGCTGTGGGGCGGGCGGGAGGGTGGTGGGCAGTGCCCAGCCCAGCACACACCCACCCACCCTGTTAGCCGCCTGCCCACCGGTTTCAACTTTCTCCTACCTTCCTGCCCGCACCTCCCTGATTTCTTCTGGCCACCTGTGGTCAGCCAGGTTCTAGAACTTGAGGCGGGGCCTGGGCGAGGCTTGAGGTGTGGCTGCAGATCTCTCCTGGGTGGGGGTCCTGGCCTCTGTCCCCTCAGGAACAGGAGCCAAAGAAGGGTTGGGGGGGAGGTGACTTGAGTTACAAAGTGCCCTGTCACCCTAACCGCTGTCACAGAGAAGCACAGGGATGCTCTGGACGTGGCCCTCCACTAGTTACAGATGAGTGGGGTGGCTTGGCCAGCAAGCCCTCTCTCTTGTCATTAATTTGTTCTCTGCACAGGTGGACACAAGGAGGGCCAGGTGTAGTGCCCTGAGGACTGAGGGTGAGAGGAGGGGACAGGTCACTCTGCACAGGCACAGCTAGACCCAGGCCAGACAGTTCCACTCAACCACCCTCTTGCTGCCCTCCCATGTAAGCCCTAGTGCTGCACCCCATGACCCCCTGGAACATGTAACAAGACAGTTGCCATGTACTGAGTGCCCAGAAGCCTGTAGATGGGCAGACATGGAAACCAAGGCCTGGGGGCCACTTGCCCAAAGTCACTAGGGTGACCTGCCGGACAGTGGCACATGAGAGCACGTTCTGTATGACTATGCGTGTGGCACCGGACGCTCTGTCCAGAGAGGCCTTGCCACATGGGTGGTGGTGGGAGTCAGGCAGAGGGCGTCGGAACCTGTGGCCTCGGACTGAACAGCATGGTGTCTGGGTGTGGGGGAGTGAGCCTGGGACCTCAGCCCCACCGTCACTATCTGGGTATGCATTTGGGACCAAGGTGTTGTGAGCCAGAGTGGTAGTGGCAGACAGCAAGGCAGGCTCAGGGTGTACAGTGGGCTCTGAGAGCTCACTCTGTAGAATGGGGTGACCCTGAGCAAATGAGAGCCCCTCTCTGTGATGGGGGGATGGTAGCTCCCTTGCAATGTTTTTATGGATTCGTACGCAGAATGCTGGTTCTAACCCTGTGCCCCGTAGCCATCCCATAAGTGAGGTCTAGGATACTGGGGATGGAGCATGGATACTGAGATG
Source organism: Lyroderma lyra (assembly GCA_004026885.1). Classification (NCBI taxonomy): domain Eukaryota; kingdom Metazoa; phylum Chordata; class Mammalia; order Chiroptera; family Megadermatidae; genus Lyroderma; species Lyroderma lyra. The sequence continues at coordinate 59,562 of PVJL010005508.1, forward strand.
GGCGGCGTCACCCTAGCTCCAGAATCATCTGTGGCTCCCATTCTCTCCCACCTGGTTCTCAAGCATACCCTGGAAGACTGTCCCAGAGCCACCACCCCACCTCCTCCAGTCACTCTCCCCTTTCTCCTCCTGTGGGTCCCTGGACACCAATCCTGGCCCTTTATACTGCTCAGGCTCTCCCCAGTGCAGGGGGAGGACCCTGCCCCAAACCCCTGTTTCTGTCAAGTCCCAGGTCCAAGGCTGCTCCTTCCCCAGAGGGCACAGGAGGAAGAGGCTACCTGCCAGAGAAGACAGAGCAGGGCTGCAATTTGAACCCTGGTCTCCTCACTGTTCCCTCCCTGCAGGGAGCAGGTATGGGCCAGGACAGAGCTCCCACCTTGCAAAGCTCCAGAGTTAGGGGTGGCAGAAGGTGGTGCCATATTACAGACGGGAAAAGTTAGGACTCTGAGAAGATGTGGGGTGGGCCTCTCCCTCCAGCCAGTCAGTACAGGCCATCTAGGAGGCTGGTGCACACTCGCCATGGGTGACCTTGGGCCCATGCCCTCCTTCCTCTCTTGCCATCCATGCCCTGTACCCAGGGCAAGTCTTTGTCCATGTCTAACTGTGACCAGGACTGGGCTTTGACTCTGGGTCTTCAGTGTTATGCACAGCAGTGCCTGCTGCACGTTCAGGAACGAGGGAATGAACAATGCTAAAGGGAGAGAGCGCTGGAACAGCAGCCCCTGAGTCCCCTGCATCGTTGTCAGGCTGAGCACTGGTCCCAGCCCCTGGGGCACTGAGTGCTCTTTCTGGCGGCCAGGGACACAGCAGGAGTGTGGGGGATCCATGCCTTGGTGTTCCTGTCTATCCACTGTAAGGTGTACAGAGGGGCACCCAGGCCTCTGTTGGGGGCTCCTTGTTTGGCAAATGTAGACATACCCTACCTGTGTGGGAGCTTTCTGTGTCCCTGTGTCACAGACAAGGCACCTTCACCCCCAGACCACCCTACTGCGATGCAGCCCAGCCAAGACTGCAGCCGATTTGGGCCCTTCTTAACTGTGGGAACTTGTCCCAGCCCCATCCTCCTTCCAGAATTCTGCCCCCACTGTTCTCGTGGCTGGAGCACTGCCCCGGCCCATCCTCCTTCCCAGGATGGTCCCCTCTTGTCCCCACCACGACCTTCAGGTTTCCTTACTTAGTGTAGTTTGTGGTTATCCAGTGGGGCCTGGTTCTCTGGGTGCCCAGCACAACGGGGTGGTGGCCAGGACCCCAGAACAGGGTCATATGAGTGATGGGAGGTGTGGAGCTGCCCCCATCTAGGCTCATGGGGATTCTCAGCCTCCCCACTTTGAGGGGACCTGCAGTGGGGTGGGATTTGCTCAGGCCCGGGGCAGGGTAGAGCCAGCCTCAGGGGCAGTCACCACATTCCCAGGCATAGCCAGCACTCCGAGTTGGAATCCTGGGCCCATTGCCCAGGAATCTGCATTTTACCCTGTGCCCAGTGATTGGTGGTATAGCTCAGCCCCCTGTCACCACCCACACTTGCAGCACTATCATCCTCATTGGGGTAGGGGTGTGACCAGGATCACTCACAGATCCTTGATTTCCTGGTCTAGGCAGTCCCATTCCTTCAAGCTTTACCCCCTCTTGGGGTCTTGGTGTGGATGGGATTTGGGGGCCAACAAGTCTCACAGCTAAAGTGCATTCAGTGAATTGGGATCTTCTCAGACCCTGAGGGCTCCACCCAGGGCCACCCATGGGGAAGCTGCGTACTTACATGGTCCTTCTCCTGCCCTGACCCACCCTAGGAGCCTATCAACATTGAGTTTCACAGCCTGACCGGCTCCAGCCCTCTTCAGCTCTGTGGGCGTGGGACTAAGGCCTGCTTCCCCATCTGTGCAAAGGGTGGGCCGGGGACTCACCTGTGGCTTTCCTTAAATCCTCTGCCTTTTCTCTGGGCCTTGTTCCCTTCACCTCAGCATGGCTCCTCTAGAGAGACCTTGGTGGCTAAGGGTAAAATAGCTGCCCTTGAGACCCAGGAGGGCAGGGTGTCTGCCTGGGGGCACTGCCCCAAATCTGTAAAGCTGATTTGTTTCAGCTCTCCTTTCATAAGTGAGAAACTGGAAGGTTCCCTTGAGGGCCCAGGGCAATACCCAGTACACCAGCCCTTAGAACAGCGGTTCTCAACCTGTGGGTCGCGACCCCTTTGGGGGTTGAACGACCCTTTCACAGGGGTCACCTAAGACCATCGGAAAACACATATCAGATATTTACATGACAATTCATAACAGCAGCAACATGACAGTTATGAAGTAGCAACACAAATAATTTTATGGGGGTCACCACACCATGAGGAACTATATTAAAGGGTCACGGCACTAGGAAGGTTGAGAACCGCTGCTTAGAACATAGTCTGCCAGCGTCCGGGAGTTCAGAAAGTCAGATGTGATGTGAGGAGAAACTCTGGAAGTATGTGCTAGGTAGGGCCTGGCCCACTCAGGGTGGGCTTCTCAAAGGAGGGGGCACCAGATTGCAATTTGATGCACAGAAGAGAGAGGACTCGGGGGTGGGAGTTGTAAGGACAGGGACAGGAGCAGTGGAAAATGGTTATGTGTGGGGGCAGCATTGGCAGGGCAGGGGGTAGCACAGGAGAGGGGCAGGGCTGATGTTTGTGATTTGAAAGCCACCCCCCGCCCCAGCTGCCAAGTAGGGAGAGGACCGTCCAGGCAGGAGTGGAAGCTGTGTCGGATGAGTCGGACCCAGGGAGTGGGAGGAAGGTGGCCGTTCCCTGGGAGATTTCTGACCCCTATTTAGCTGTCATGCTTTTGCTCCAAATCCTGGAAGGGAAGCTGTTATCATGACTGAGGGGCTGAGGTCGCTCTAGGACACTCCCTGCTGAGCAGCCCCCTGGCCCAGGCCCCATCTCCTTTGATTCCTTCCTGGGCAGATCCTTGATCCTGCTAACTTTGTATCTTCTGCTACTATGAAGTTAGAAACACTGTTATTCCTCTCAATGCCGCTTCTGTTTATATTGACAAAGTATCCCTGTGTCTCTTGCCTCCCCAGAGCCTGAGGTAGGGGGTCTTCCAGACTCCTAGGCCTGGACTCAGGATATCTCAAAAGGCCTTATTGTTGGGGGTGGGGTTATCAGGGACCTAAACAGGTGCTGCCATCAGAGGTCCTGCATGACTGACTCCACAGCCACTATGGGCACTCTTGCACCCCTCTACAGGTCGGGACCCACTATCCCAGCCAGCTGGTGTCAGAGGGTCTGCATTCAGGTCCTAGGGCTGACAAACTAGATGGCTTGTGCAGCATGGAAATTTTAAATCAAGGTGTTGGCAGGGTAGCACTCCTTCCAGAGGCTCTAGGGGACGATCTGTCCCATGCTCCCCCAGCTTCTGCTGACTGCCAGCCGTGCTTGCTGTCCCTTGGCTTCTAGCCACATCACTCCAACCCCTGCCTCCTCTGTCGCATGACCATCTTCTCTGCGTGTCTGTGTGTTCCTCATATTGTTATAAGTACACCAGTTAATCAGATTCAGGGCCCACCCTACCCCAGTGTGACCTTATCTTAACTAATTACATCTGTAAAGGCCCTATTTCAACATAAGGTCCCGTTCTGAGGTCCTGAGTGGATGTGAATTTTGGGGGACACTCTTCAACCCACAACAGAGTCCTCCTTGCCTTCTTGCTTTTTTGCCAAGCCCAGGGGCACCCAGGACCAGAGGGGAAACAGACCCCGGGGCCAGGGGGCAGGATATAGTGTGTCTGATGTTAAAGCCTGCAGCAGGTACAGCCCAGTTGGCTGGCCCCTGTAGTCACTGCCCTGAAAGGGCTGTCCTAGACAGGGGTCCTGTCCTCACTGTGTCCCCCCCCCCCCCCCAGGGTGCAAGATCAAGGCTCTGCGCGCCAAGACGAATACCTACATCAAGACGCCGGTCCGTGGAGAAGAGCCTGTCTTCATCGTGACCGGCCGTAAGGAGGACGTGGAGATGGCCAAGCGTGAGATCCTGTCAGCCGCTGAGCACTTCTCCGTGATCCGTGCCACGCGTAGCAAGGCTGGTGGGCTGCCTGGCGCAGCGCAGGGCCCACCCAATCTGCCTGGACAAACCACCATCCAGGTACGCGTGCCCTACCGTGTGGTGGGGCTGGTGGTGGGGCCCAAGGGCGCCACCATCAAGCGCATCCAGCAGCGGACACACACATACATCGTGACGCCAGGGCGTGACAAAGAGCCGGTGTTCGCAGTGACGGGTATGCCTGAGAATGTGGATCGGGCGCGTGAGGAGATCGAAGCACACATCACCCTGCGCACCGGTGCCTTCACTGATGCTGGCCCTGACAGTGACTTCCATGCCAATGGCACCGATGTCTGCTTGGACCTGCTTGGGGCAGCCGCGGGCCTCTGGGCCAAGACCCCCAACCCGGGGCGGCGGCCCCCCGTATCCACAGCCAGCCTCCGTGGGGACAGTACCCTGGGCACCCCCGGGGGCCCTGAGGCCTTCTATTCGGGCAGCCGCGGGGGACCACCAGTGCCAGACACGGGCCCCGCCAGCCCATACAGTGGCTCAGGCAATGGGGGCTTCACCTTCAGTGGAGACGGCCCTGGGGCCCCCACAGGACCACCTGCTCCTGAGGACTGCGACTTCGGCTTCGACTTCCTGGCGCTGGACTTGACTGTGCCCTCCGCAGCTACCATCTGGGCCCCCTTTGAGCGCACTGCGCCCCTGCCGCCCTTCAGCAGCTGCTCAGCCGTCAATGGGGCTCCTGCTCCATCCACCCCAGGGGTCCCGCGCAGCAGCGGGGCTGGCACCCCGCGACACTCGCCCACACTGCCCGAGCCCAGCAGCCTGGGCCTGGAGCTTCCGCTGGCCCGCCGCACCACACCCGACCCGGTTGGTGCCTTACCCTGGCGGCCCCCACAGGGCTCCCTATCATCTTTTTCAAGTGGCAGCAGCTTTTCCACGGCCACCTCGCTGCCTAGCAGCTCCTCCCCATGCTCTCCGCTGGACTCAGGCACCTCCGAAAGCAGCCGCAAGCCCTCGGCCACAGCATCGTCTGGGGCCGCAGCCCCCGCCCCCGCCCCCGCCCTGGCGCGGGAGTGCGTGGTGTGCTCAGAGGGCGAGGTGATGGCCGCGCTGGTGCCCTGCGGCCACAACCTCTTCTGCATGGACTGCGCCGTGCGCATCTGCGGCAAGAGTGAGCCTGAATGCCCTGCCTGCCGCACACCTGCCACCCAGGCCATTCATATCTTTTCCTAGCAGGTCACCACGCAGCGCCCGCGGTGGTCTGTGGGCGCCAGGGGTGGGCGCACGCACTCTCTGGGCCAGGGTAGGGGGGTTGGGGGGGGCAAGGCAGGAGGGGTGGGCGGGGGGCAGCGGGCAGTGTGGCCAGTGTTTACAGACAAGCTTTAACTCCGGTCCCAGGCGTGGAGACAGCGACCCGGCGGCCCAGTGGCACCTCATTTCTTAACAAATAACAGTATTGAGTCAACAGGTTAAAATAAACCAGAGAGAAAAGGTCTGTTGCACTTTTTATTTGAGAGACACCCCCCCACACACCAGGGTGATCTTTTTAAGGAAAAAAAAAAAAAAACTACGATTTTTACAACAATCGGTTGTCCTTCTTTTCTATGGAGTGGATTTCTGATCTGACAGTGTTTTCCCGCAGTCTCAGCCTCTGCAGGAAGTTCCACCAGGAGGATAGCTACATTTTTACTCCCGTTTCCAGGCTAACCAGTCACCCTTTTGTACAGCAGCCCCGCACAGGCCATCAGCCCCGCACAGGCCATCAGCCCCACCCCACCCCACCCCCACCCCTGCACAGGCCGGAGGGGGGCTGGGGGGGGGGGTGCATCCCAACCAGAAGTTTCTAACTTTTTTTTATTTTTAATTATTAATCCCCTTCTGCTGTGGTTTCTGTTGTCAGTTTTTAATTTTTTTAATTGTTTTTTTTTTTTTAACTTTTACTTTTTACCTCTTGTGTATATGTAGTGAATTTATAGGGAAATATGTACTTTATGGAATAAATTTTAAGAACTAAAATATATTTTATTTTAAAGTAACGGACCTTTAATCTTACACAGCTAAATTACTGATTATATATTTGCTGAGCTGACTTAAGGGTTCAGAAAATTGTATCAAGAGTTTTATTTTTTTGACTCCAAAGCCTTCTTAATAAAGTCTTTTTACTACATGTGAGCCCTTGGTGTGGTGTGAGGCTGGTGGGCATGGGGAAGGGGCACCCCCCCATCTTCCAGATAAATTAAGGCCCAGGATACCCCCATTCCAGGCTCTTAACAAGCCAGGTGTTACGCCCTGTTCTAGATGAGGGATCTGATCTGTAGCGGGAGGTGATCCAGCCAGGTCCCTCTGTCCCGAAGTTCAGGCCCCCTACATTCCTGAAGATGGCCAAGCATGAGGCCAGCTATGGCCGTTGTGGAGGTGACAATGCCAGGCCACCTTCCCAAAGCATCTGCCCAACTCCATGGTGGGTGTGGGGCTGCCAGTCCCCACAGAATGTGGTCCACTTGCCATTGTACAGATGGGAAAACAGGTCTGGGAATCGTCCTCCTGGGATGGGTCCTAATGCCTCCCAGTCTCCAAAGGACACATAGGTTAAGAGCCACAGGCATTGTCCCCCACTCACCTTGGGTCTAGTTGGGAGGAGAGGACCTGGCCCACTGGGCATGGAGCAGGTCTCCAGGGCCAGGATTGGCCCGGAGTAGAGGACTGGGGTACCAGGGGTTGCATCATTAGTTGGTGGGCACCACCCAAGTTCCAAAGGACATAAGCTCTGGAATGTAGAAAGTAGAGAGGATGGGGTGTTGGTCCTCAGGCTGCTGGCCTGAGAAGTGGGTAATGAGGAAAGATCTGAGGAACAGCCCACTAGGAAAGTTAGGAAGACATAGTGGAGGAGCCTAGATGGCATCCAGGAAGAGACAAGGGGCTTGGGACAGCAGATTAGGTAGGGCAACAGGAAGGAATGACAGCAGCCACAGATGGAAAGGAACCTCAAGGACAGTGAACCCAGTGAGTGGCAGCCACATCAAGTCCTCTGGTTGAGAGTGGAAGCACCTGGCAGGCTGAACCCCATCCCAGGCTGCAGCATACAGGGTGGGTCTCAGGAAGGGCCACACACATCTGGGGGCCCAGTCCAGCCCTGCCTGGAATTACCCCATCTGTAAATCAAGATGCTCTCATGTTTACACGCCTCTGATTCTGGTGAGGCTCAGAGGTGTGCACTGGGTTGAATGATGGCCCCAAAAGATATGTCCCCTAGAACCTGTGATTGGGACCTTATTTGGAAAAAGAGGTCTTTGCAGACATAATTAAGGATCTTGGAATGAAGTAATCCTGGATTGGGGTGGCCCTAAGTCCAATGATGAGTGTCCTTGTGAAAGAAAAGGAGAGACAGATACACAGAGATTTCTGACTCAGATACCCAGAAGGCTGTGTGATGATGACAATGAGGCAATGACTGGAGTGATGAGGCCACAGGCCAAGGGAAGCCTGGAGCTCCCTCCAAGCTGCAAAAGGCAAGAGGGAGCCTCCCCTGAACCTCTGGAGGGAGCATGGCCCTCAATACCTTAATTTTGGACTTCTGCTCTCCCGCACACTGAGAGAACACATTCCTATTGTTTGAAGGGGCCCACTTCGTGGTAATTGGCTCCGGCAGTCACAGGAGACCAACACGGGGGTGGGCAATGCTTAACCCTGGCCGGCCCACAGTTCAGCGGTGGAGTTCGCCATGGCTGCAGTGGCCCCAGGTGACCTGGGATGAAGTCAGGCCACAGCCAGACTGCAGAAGGCTGTGGAGGCGACAGGGAAATGAGGCTGTAAAGATCACAAAGAGAAAGAGAATGCCCAAGGGGCTGAGGGGTCAAGAGGGCTGGCAGTGAGTTTTTAAGCAGGAGGTGAGGGCTGAGCCTGAGCGAAGGTCCCCAGGGAGTGGGCACAGTAGGGAGGTACTGGTCTGGGGTCTGCAAGGAGTTGATGGGTGGCTTTGCATCTCTGGACCACGTGTTTGAGTCAACTTGTCATTTTGCTGCTGTAAACGGAAGAGAGAAGACGCATCTCAAAAGGGCCCGGGTGCCCGAGAGCTTGGGGCAGGGGGTGAAGGTGAGGTGCCTGGAGGACCACCCAGGGGAGGGCCAAGCCCTGGGCTTGGACCCAAATCCAGTCTGGCCGGAACTCTCTCGAGTGATTTCTGAGAGATGCACTAGTAAACGAAGGGGGGGCCCAAAACCAGGGGCAAGGCTGTCCCCCATGCTGGTCCAAGAATTTGCTGTTCCAGGACTTTCCAGAACCATCTGAGGGCTGCGCTCACCCTCCACCCCACCCCACGCCCCACCCCGGGGGCTTATGAAGCTGATAAGAGGGAGGCCAGAGCTGCTGTGGCCCCAAGGGAGAGGTGGCCAGAAGTGGATTCTGGAGCTTTCCATTAGAGGCCCTGAATTGAGCTGTGCCTGAAGGCAGCCCACCCCGGCCTCTGAGAGGTGAGTGCCCGACCCCCTCCTTTGTTGAAGCCGTAGGGGGTCGGGGTAACTCAAACTCATAACCACCTACAGGGATTGCTCTCTGGCCCAGGAGCTGGGAAGCGGAGTTTGTCTGCAGCAAAAACACGGACCCTGTGCAGACAGCGCGCCCGCGCCTCAGCGCGCTCAGGGCGGCCAAGAGCCCAGGCCTGGCCGGCGCCTGGGTGCAGCTCTCGCCCCTTTGTCACTTGTCTCTGTTGGTTCGCAGACTCGGCATAGCCTACCTCATCCTTGGACCCTCCCCTTTACCAGGAGAAGGCCCATTGGCCTTCATGGCCAACAGAATTTAAAGGTCAGTAGTCACATGTGGCTGATGCCTCATGTATTGGACAGCATCTCTCTAGAATGTTCCAATCCAGCACAGTTCAGTAGAACTTTATGTAATGATGAGAAGGTTCTAGATCTCTCTCTTCCAATACGGGAGCTGCCAGCTACACAAGGTGACTGAACTTGAGATGTGGCTTGTGCAGCTGAGAGTGAAGTTTTTCTTTTATAGGGCTTTAATTTAAATTTAAATAACCACAAACAAAAAAGGGAAAGTAGCTAGGAAAGCTATCTGCTATGCAGACTTTGGCATGTGTTTAAAGTCAGGGAAGTGGGAAGGCTGCGCTGCCCTGAGATTGGGTGGAGCCCTTGATCAGAGTGGCCCCAACGCAACAAAGGCCAAAGAGAAGGGACAACTCATAGGCTGTTATGGTCATCAGAATAACAGCCACAAAGAAGTCCCCGTCCTAGTCCCTGTGACCTTTGAATGTGTCACCTCACATGGCAGAGGAACTTTGCAGATTGATTAAGGCCCCTGAGATGGGGGTGACCCTGGATTACAGGGTCCCCAGTGTCATCACAAGGTCCTCATAAGAGGGAGGCAGGAGGCTCAGAGTCAGAGAGATGGAAGAGGCTGCACTGCTGGCTGTGACGATGGAGGAGGGGCCACGAGCCAGGGACCCGGTGCCTCTAGAAGCTGGAAAAGGCCGGAAACAGTTCTCCCTGGAGCCTCCAAAAGGACTGGCCCTGCCCACACCTGGGATTAGGATTTCTGACCTCCGGAATAGTCATGGAATGCACTATTTTGAGCCACCAAATCTGTGGTCATTTGTTATAGTAATGAGGAAACACACAGCTGTGTTAAAAGTCGTCCCAACTTCTTGGAGAAATGACTGATTCCAAGGCCTGCCTGGGGCAAATACAAATATGCCTGGACATCTTGTGGTGTCAGAATGTAAGGACATGCTCAAAAAGCCCCGCAAACATGGGGATGTGTTCAAGGGACCCAGGAGCCACCAATTGAGAGAGCTCCCAGTGGCAGAGCTGAAGCAATTAATCCCAGAAGACACAAGACCCAGTTAATTTTAATTTCAGCTAAACAATGAATCTATTTTTTAGTGCAAATTTGTCTCAAATGTTGCATGGGACATTCTCCTACCTAATGGTGATTCATTACCTGAAATTCAGATTAAACCAATGCATCCTATATTTTTGCTAAATCTGATAACTCTGTGAGGAGCGGAGTGGGGAGAGAGAGTAATCCACCCTTTTGCAGGGAGAATTATACCCCTGAGAGCTCCACCTGTGGTTTCCGCCCTGACAGGTAAAAGTGGGCAAAGCTAACAATACATGGAGGGTAGGGCTGGTGAACAAGGACCAGAATTAATTCCATAAATACTTACTGATATGGATTGAGTGCCTGGATCGTTGCTCCAACCAGGAATGGGATTACTCTGAGGCAGGAGCCGGGATAAAGCCAAAATCCCAAAGCACATTTGCCCTATGTACCCACTGCACCATCTCCAGATCGACTGCTCCAGCAGCCATGACAAACCGCCAGAATGTCTCGTGCTCTGTTGCCACCTTGTGGCCAAGAATGCACATGACGCCCTGCAGACAACAGTCCTAGAGCAGCGAACAGCTGGGTCTTTTGCATGATTTGTGTCAAGTGGGGAGTAACTCTTAACAAGTCTCAGCTGTTCACCCACACCCATTGCTCTGCTGCAATTGCAGTTCTCGACAAGATAAGGATGCCTAGTAAAACACAGAGCCGTAGTGTCTGATCAGACTTAAAACTAACTAATTCCCCGCCCCCCCCCCAGTTTTATTGAGATATGATCGACACACAGCACTGCATATGTTTAAGGTGTATAGCATAATGATTTGACTTACAACATTAACTGCTTAATAGCAACAATCTGGCTGGCATTTGCATGGCTTCGATTTATTATATTATTACTTACTGCTGATTTGTTTCTATCTTCATCTAAACACATGCCCCCTCAGCATTTGGTTCCCGTGTCCTCATCTGTGTGATCTGACCCAGCGGATCCCATTCTTGGCTACTCCTCAGAGTGGATGAGGCGCTTTAAGAAACAACTGAAGCCAGAGCCCCTGCTTCTGCTATAATTGGTCTGGGGTGCCACATGAGCAGCAGAATTTATTTTTAAATGTGGTAAAATACATATAACATAAAATTACCATTTTAATCATTTTAAAGTGTAATTCGGTGGCTTTAACTATATTCACAATGTTGTCCAACCGTCACCTCTCTCATCCAGAACATTCCATCACCCCAAAAAGAAATCCCATCCCTATTAGCAGTCACCCCCTTATTTCTCCCTAGCCCCTAACAACACCTAACTCACTTTCTGTCTCTGTGGGTTTACCTGTTCTGGATATTTCATGTAAATTGAACCACACACTCTGTGGCCTTGTGTGTCTGGCTTCTCTCACTGAGCACGTGTGTTCAAGGGCCATCCACATTGCGGTGGGTGTCAGCGCCTCACTCCTTTTCGTGGCTAAATAATTTGTTGCATGAATGGGCCACATTTTGCTTACCCATTCATTCATTGGTGGACATTTGCGTTGTTTCCACTTTGGTCTATTTGAACAGGACTACTCTGAACGTTTGTGTAAGCAATTGTTTTTAAACACCTATTTTAAATTCTCTTGAGCATATATCATACCGAGACAGAATTACCCAGTCATATGGTAATTTTATATCAAGCTTATTAAAGAACCAGCAAAAAGAATTTTTCATTGAAATTTTTATTGAGATCATTGTGGATTCCCCTGCAGTTGTAAGAAATAACAGAAATTTCATCACACACTTCATCCAGTCTCCCACAGTGGTCATATTTTGTGAAACAGTAGTCAATATCTCAACCGGAATATTGATAGAGATCTCATCACCTACCTTACCCAGATGGCAGATTCCCCAGTTTTACTTGGTCTTCTATGTATGTATTGGTTACAATTATATCAGCTGAGTATGTTTGTTTATCCACCACCTGGAGTCTCACTATTATAACCACAGCCTCCTCCCTCCCACCCAATCCCATCTCTAACCCCCGGGCAACCACTCATCTGTTGTCATTTCAAAAATATTACATAAACAGAATCTTACAGTATGTGACCTTTGCCATTGGCCTTTTTCCCTCAGCATAACTAACTCCCTGGGGCAGGTGTGACCAGGTTGACCTCCCTACAGCCACCTCCCCCTCCTAGCAGTTAATATATAGAGGCAACCCATGTGCCTCAGTTTCCTCATCTGTTAAATAGGGAGAGGAAGGCCTGGCGTTCAAAGGCGAATGTTGCAGCTTACAGCAATGGGGAACCAAGATGCCTGCAATCAGGACTTGGACCCCTGGAGGCTTTGTGATGTCACACCTGGTCGCCTTGGCAGCCAGTTCAGCAGGGATGCTGCTGCCTTGGCCCCACCTTGCTTGCTGCTGATTGGAGGAATCACCTGTGTCACATGCTCCCACGGACCCATGAGGAGGTGGTCCAGAGACAGGGTTCAGATGAAGCTTCAGATGGGGAGAGAAAGTTAGAATTTAATTAAAGCAAATCTTCCCTCATTCTTTTTTTTTTTTTTGAGGGGAGGAGGGTATTTCCCTGGCTGGGAATCGAACCCAGGCCGCAGCGTTGAGAGCACCGAAGCCTTAGCCACTACACCATCAGGGAACTCCCTCTTCCCTCACTCTTCAGAGTTAAAAAATGCCCTCAGTGGTGTCCTTAAAAAAAAAAGTTCTGGGGAGTTCCCTGGTGGTGTAGTGGCTAAGGCTTCAATGCTCCCAATGCTGTGGCCTGGGTTCGATTCCCAGCCAGGGAACTACCCCACTCCCCCGCCCTCCACAAGAAAGTTCTAGCCAGGCTAGGAGTGGATGGATTCATTGCCATTTCTTAAAGCTCCAACTTTTGTAAGCACCCCAAAAACAGGCTAGTAACTTTATTTCGAGGCACACAATTACCCTCTCTGAAGATGATTCCAGAAATGTTCAGTGTGAGGGTGGTGTCGGCACTTTGCCACCTCTTGACGTTCTCATACCTAGAAATAAGAATCGGCCTGGGAGGTTACAAAATTAATATATTCTGTGGTTGGTTTATTTTTAATAAATCACCATTGTGAGCAATTCTCACAGATTGTTGCTGTTCTTACGCCCACAAACAGATGGGAATAAATACTCTAGGTAGGTCATTTTGCAAGATAGGCAGTTAAATGGGCTGAGGATGCTCTGGGCAGAAATGGAACTGGGTCCTCTGCGTGTTTTGACAAGTGTGTTCATACACTATTGCTGGGTAGCAAGTCACCCCAAAACAGAGTGACTTAAAACAGCTATAAACACATTTTTTTTCATAGTTTCTCTGGTTCAGGGATTCAGATGTGATTTGGCTGGGTGGCCCTGGCTCAGGTCCCACAGGAGGTTGCGGAGCATGTGTTGGCAGGGGGCTGCCTCCTCCGAAGGTTCCACGGAGCTGGAGGAGCCCCTTCCAAGATGGCTCCCTGGTGTGGCTGCTGGCGGGAAGTCTCAGCTCCCCCACATGGCCCCTCCATAGGGCTGCCTGGGCGTCCTCACAACGTGGTGACTGGCTCCCCCTCCTCCCCACAATGGTCCCAGAGAGAGTGGGGAGGAAAGCTCACATCTTGTATGACCTAGGCTCAGAAGTCACAGACTGTCACTGCTGATACCCTATTGGTTCCTCAGGTCTGCCCTATTCAGTGTGGAGGGGACTGCACAAAGGGGTAAATGCCAGAAGCAAAACAAGATGACGATGAGATGTCAGCACCCCTTCCCCATTCTTCTGGACCCACCACCCCCCAATATGGGTCTGGGGGGAGACTTGGGGGAGATCATGTGACCCAGGCCTGGCTAATGAGCTTTATCCTGGAACTTTTGCTGGCACTAACAGGAAGTGTGGCCGCTGCTTTTCCTCTGGTTTGCTAGGAAGTATGTCAGCTCATGCCAGAGCTCATCTTTGTCACTATGCTGCAAGAGCCCAAACAAAAGATGGTAGAGCAAGAAATGGACAAAGAGTGAGAGAAAGGAAGAAAGAGGTGGGGTGGGGGAAGGCCTTACCCTTCATCTGAGCCCCTGGCCTGGCCTTGCCTGCAGGCATTTCTTCTCGTGAACCTTTCAGCATCAGAAGCCAATCCTTTATGTTGCTCATAACAATTAGGAGGGAGGCGCCTGTCATTTGTAACATGATTAGGCTGACCCGACATCCCATTTAAATGGGTTAGAAAACAACGGTACCATCCTGTTTCAAACGGCATGTCTGGTCAGCCTACTGACACTTCAAATTTAGCCCAGTGAGAGCAGGCTGACCAGACGTACCATTTGAAACAGGACAGTCCTGTTGTTTTCTGTCTGTTTAAAACAGGACATCTGGTCAACCTAAACATGATGTCATCAATAAATGAATGGATACATAAAATGTGGTTCACCCACACACTGGAGTGTTACTCAGCCATGAAAAAGAGTGAGGCACTGACACTCAGCACAACGTGGAGGGACCTAGAACACACGGTGCTCAGTGAGAGAAGCCGGACACACACGGCCACCCAGTGTGTGATTCCGTGTGTGTGACATGTCCAGATCAGACACATCCACAGACAGGGAGTGGGTGAGTGGTTGTCAGGGGCCGAGGGAGGGAAATGCATGTCCTGGGGTGATAAAAAGATTTTGAAGTTAGGTAGAGGTGGTGGTTGTGCAACATTGTGGATACACTCATTGTCCCCATGTTATACACTTTGAAATAGTTAATTGTATGTTCTGTGAAACACTAATAATAATATTTAAAAAGAGAAAAAGACCATGATGGCCCACCCGGCATCACCTCTCCCTTTTGCTGGCTCCTCTCCTGCCCACACCCCATTCTGCCCAGATTCTCCAGGGAATCTTCCAGTTCTCCCTTCTCTTTGAGGCAAAACCGTTTCTCCTCCCACAACTGGCCACACCAAGGCATTCGGGTTCCCCTGATGGATCCCACCAGCTCCCTCCGGTTCCTCCCCAGCAGTGCAAGCTGTTCTTCACTACCTCCTTCCCTGCCCAGCAGCAAGGTGGGTCTTCACACACACATGCAGAAATACATCGGACACTTGGTTGAGGGGAAAAGCCACGACATGTTGATGGTTTCATTCTTCAGGAACCCGGTGTGCGTAAACGAAGAGGTAAACACATCTTCCCACTGCTCGTACATTAAGTAAGTGTCCTATATTTTGGAATTTTGGTCATGACAGAACCCCACTCTAGTCCTAACTTCTGTGTTGGTGACAATGTGACCCGTCTGTCTCTCCCACAAAGAACACTGGGCTCAGATCACGCCGGGTTTATGTGCCACCTGCCGAAGCTCCCACAAAGAGTCAGACGGCAAGCTTTAGAGTCAGGTTTTCTTTAATGAAAAGAGAAAAAAAGCTGAACAAAAGTCTGGGTTGAACAGTCATGCCACAAGGCAAGGACCCCCACCTGCCATGCCCCCTGCATGCTCCCCCATCTGGCCCCAAGGGCATCTCCTCTGGGAGGACAACAGGAACAGAAATGGAGCCTCTCCGACCCTTGGGCACGCTACAAGCTCTGCAGCATACAAAGAGCATGGAGCAGGTGCTGGTGGGCAGCCGGGGAACAGCCGTGGCTCCGCAGGAAGCCCAGCGGGTAGGAGATGCCAGGCTGGCCTCGTTCCCACACTGTGAGCAGCAACTCCTCACCGCCCCCACTCAGCACCAGCTGAGTCTTGTCCCCAATGCAGCTGACCTGCCAAGGGGGCGGAGCCAAGGTCAGGGGACGGAGGATCACTCTGGGCCTGCCCCCAGCCCTGGCCCTCCAGGGAGAAGGACAAGCGGACAGGAGACTGAAAGCCTCCTGATCTGGGTCTCAGTGGCTGCCCAGTGTTCTCCCAGAGTTGGGAACCCAGGGTTCTACTGCACAGAAAGAGAAACTGAGGCTCAGGCGAGACTCTCCTGCCCACAGTCACTCAGTGAGACACCCCCCCCCACCCTTAATCCTGTGGCCAGCCCCACACCGAGTACCAGTTTCCTCAAGTGTCACAGAGTCACAAAGACAGTGCTCTGTACCTGAGACCCACCCAGCTGAGCTCAGTGCAATGTCACCCACATTTTAAACAGGGAGGGGTGTTTTTTCCCCACTGTAAAAATTTTAAAATAATCATTTTTAAAAATAATAATGACCCTATCACGTGCCACTGCTTTTGAAGTGCTTTAGGACAGGCTACGATTGCTCAGAAATTCCAGGGCTGCTCAAGAAAAACTCACGAAAAACTCATGTAACCACATATGACGATGACCCCAAAACATATTTTATTTTCAATTGTGCAGTTTTTGTCCTTGGGAGTCAATACTTGGCCCTGAGAGCTGACAGTTTCCTGGGCTCTGCAACAGTGTGCACTAGAGCGGCCAGTGTGGTCCCCCACTGCTGAGGCCTGAGGACCCTGAGGACAAAAGCCTGCGCTCACCTGCACTGTCCCGTCACTGAAGAGCAGCAGCAGGGCCCGCTGGGATGCGAGGAAGCGCAGCAGGCAGAGGCTGGGGCTGGCAGGCGGGGTGGGCACAGGCAGGCCCCCCTCCTGTGGACAGACCCAGCCATGAGGGCCTCGGGGTCGTGGCAACCCCACCTGCGAGCCCCACCGGCCCTGCTGGCCCCACTGGCCCTCACCTCTCGCAGCTGCTGCTGCATGTAGCTGGCGAAGAGTCGCAGGACAGCCAGCTTGGCACCCAGTGGGCTGGGCACATCCCTCAGGGCGAATGTTTCCAGCTTTCCCCGGACAGGCGTGTAGCAGACTTGGCTGTGGGCAGGGGCACAGGGCGATGCCAGCTGTCATGGTCTCTGTCCTAGGCACCTCATACCAGGACACCTTCCCACCCGGCCCCACCCTCTTGGACAACGGCTTTGAAGAGCAGCTGTACACTGACCACCCCGACCCCTCTCCTGAACTCCAGACCCCTGGAAAAGTGGACTCAGCCTGTCCACTGAGACACTGATCAGCTCCACACCCACCCTCCTGCCCTTTTCCCATCCTGCCCCGCGGCTCTGCTCCAGCCTTCCGCCTGCAGACTCAGTCCCGATTCCAGCTCCTTCCATCTCTCCTTGGCCACCACCTCAGCCCACCTCGCTGCCATTGCCCAGCTGACTAGTCCAGCCACCTCCCTGCTGGTCCCCTGCATCACTCCTCCAGAGAGAGTGTGTTAACAGTGTGAGTCAGACCCCTTCTTCCTGCTCCAACTGCCACAGTGGCCTTCGAGACCCCTGACTTCACATCCTTCCCGTCTCCCCCTCACTCACTTCAGGGTCCTTGTTGTTCCTCAAATCTGCCACGCTCAGTCCCATCCTGGGGACTTTGTACATGCTGTTCCCTGTGCCTAAAATGCTGTTCCTTACAAGGCCCATCTTGTCATTCACGTTTTGCCCGAACACCACGTCTTCAGAAAGCCCCTCCACCCCTAATCTGTCGTTTCACCCACGCCCTTTCCTCCCAGAAAGCCATGTATTCCTCTGTCTAGAAGTGTTTCCCCCGCCAAGCAGTGAGTGCCCGGAGGTGTGCACGGTGGGCACTTAATAAATACTTGAAGAATGGGCGAGGAAAGGCAAGTGCAGAGCCTGGACCCGCCGGGCACAGGAGCCCCATCACTTACCGCCCTGGGGGGCGCAGGGCCATGTGGGTGCCATCCCGAAGCAGGACACCGCTGCCCCCGTCTGACAGCTGGTAACCGAAGCCGTACTTGTTGGAGTAGTCCACCCACGTGGGGGCCGAGAGAATGGGCCGTTGCGCTCTCGGGGGGTCCTGTGTGGCTGGGCACAAAGATGAGGTGAACTGAGTGGGTGGTCCTGAGGGGGGTTGGGTGGAGGGGCGGTGCCGGCACGAGGATGTCGAGAAAAGTCCAAACGAGAAAACCAACTCTTGCCTGCAGGGGGAGGAGAGGGCCATGAGGATCACGGGCTGCCTCTGGAACGAGTAATTCTGACACTTGCCGAGTGCCCCAAACACCATAAGGCTTTGCTTTATTCCATTAAAAAGAATTTTTTTGTATGAGTCCCCTGGTGGTGCAGTGGCTAAGGCTTCCACGCTGTCAACGCCGCGGCCTGGTTCGGTTCCCAGCCAGGGAGCTACCCCCGCCCCAAATAAAATTTTTTTGTCTTAAAAATAAAAATCAGGAGTTCCCTGGTGGTGTAGTGGCTTAAGGCTTCGGCGCTGGCGCTGTCAGTGCTGCGGCCTGGGTTCGATTCCTGGCCAGGGAGCTACCCACATACAAAATAAAATAAAATAAAATAAAATAAAATTAAATTAAATTAAAATCGCCATGTATCATATTCTGGGAGAATAAAAAGGATGTTGGTGGAAAAACAGGAAATTCAGTGGTCAGGGGCAGTTGAAACTATGCTGTGTCAGTGGCTTCTCTGAAAAGTTATCTCAATTTCTCTTTTACTGTTTATTTCAAATGTTGCAATAAAATTTGGCTCCAATTGATTCAAGACGAGCTTAAAATCTGGCGTCCTTATTGTGCTACACAGCCAGGGGAAGCTGAACAAAAGAGAAGTGAAATGGATCCCACGAGAAAGAAACGACTTGGGGCTCCCCCTCCGGGGGGGCACGGCATGCGGGGTGGTGGAAGTCGAGGGGAGGAAGAGGAAGAAGGCCCGGGGCTCTGGGCTGTGGGGCCGGCTGCCGTCACGGGCTCAGGGTTGGTGAAGGTCTGATGTCTCAGTTCCTCCCTTCATTTCTCTCGGTCTCTTCTCTGGTCCTCAAACAGGACTGGATTACAAATTGCAGAGACCCAGACCCCAAAAACATGAGGATGTTTCCCAGAGCCCTCCCCAACATGTCACTCAAAATAAAGTCGTCGTAAAGGTCTCAGGAAGCGCTAGATTTCTCACAAAAGGACAGACAGCCTGCAGGATGCTATGATCAGCTTCCTTTCACAGGTAAGGAAACTGAGGCACAGAGAGTTAAGTGACTTACCTGAAGTCACTGTGTCCTGAGCCTCCCACAGCCCTGTGTCCCCCAGGGAGTCCCAGAAACACCCAGAGGGCCCTGGACGGGGACAGGCCACATTTCCTTGGAGATTAAGAGAAAGGGTGGGCCGTGGGGCCTGGGCGGGGCTCCTACCTGTGGGCCCAGGCTTCAGGCAGAGCTGCAGCTGTCTGATGGCTGCCTCCACCTCCTGACCCAGGCTCTTCCCAGGCCCTGGGGAGACAGGTCTATGTGGGGTCAGGGAGAAAAGAGAAGCGGGGAAAGACGAGTCTGGGCCTCCACCGTGAGGGGTCCCTCCGACCGCCCACTCCAAACCCCCATATTCAGGAAAATCTTATTGTAAACCCAGAAGGACTCCAGACAGCACTCCCACTTACAGGTGGGGAGAGGGGCCTGATCTGGCAAGGTGGGGTCTTCGGCCCCACCAGACCCTCAATCGCCACCCACAGGCCCCACCTAGGACGGAGTCTGCTCACCGGCTGGGTCGCTTTGGAGGGTCCCTTGGGTGAGCAGGTGGATGGAGACCTTGGAGCAGGGAGCCTCTCTCTCCGACAGGGAGGTCTGGGGAGGGAGCAGCAGGGGTGAGGCGTGGCGCCAGCCCCTGGAGGAGGCCTGAGGTGTGTGAAGGGCTTTGGCCTCCTCCCTCTGAAATCTAACTTCTCTCCAGCCTTGCTGTGAGGATACCCTCATTGTGTCCCCACTGTGTCCCCAGCCCTGAGCCCTCACCTCACTGCACTCCATGGAGTCAGGGTCCAGACCATCTTCTCCTGGACCTGAGGCTGCATTAGGAGTGAAGGGGCCTGGGGGAGGCACAAAGAGTATTTTGGGGATACAGAGCCTGGCCCTATGTGGGAGGAGGCACCTGACACCCACATTCACCTCTGCCATAGATGTAAAGTTACAGAGCAGGTGGGAGGCATGACAGGTGTGTGAGGTACGGGACAGCTGTCAGGCAGGTAGGAGCAGGTGAGGGATGGGGTGGGGGAGGTACTCACAGGGCGGCTGGCACTGGCTCAGCAGCAGCTGGCCCACCTTCCGGAAAAGCCTTCCCAGAGGCTGGGAGATGGCAAAGATGGGTGGACTGTGGCAGGAGTAGGGTGGCAGCCGGTCCGGAGTGAAACCCTGAGGGTTAGCACCCTGCTCAGGTTGTTGGGCTTTTGCGTACTTGAGGGTCTGGACCCTCCTTGGGCCTTAGCTGAGATGCCCCAGGCCCCAGCCCCCAAGCTAGCCCTACCTGCTAGCCACCACACACCTGCGTGAAGAAGTCATCCTGCAGCAGTTGGTCCAGGCTGGGCCTCTCGGCCGGGTTGGGCGCCAGCAGGCCAGCAATGAGGCGGCGGGCATTGGGCGACAGGTGGCTAGGCTCGGGGTAACGGCCATCTCGGATGTTCTGATACATCTCTGACAGGGGAGCCGCCACGAAGGGAGGGGTGCCAGTCAGCACCATGTACCTGGGCCAGGGAGCGGGCAGGAACCTGGGTGCCTGCTTGCATTTGTCCTGGGGTGGTCCAGGGTTGCCTCATACCTGCCTGTGCATATCTGGCCATACCTACCTACACTCTCACACTCTGTACATGCTTCCCATTCATCCATGTTCCCATACCTGCCCCATATCTCCTCCCATTCCTGTCTGCTCAGTACACACCAGCATCTTTTGGTACACCTGCATGCGCCTGTCCAATTCTATTTTATGCATGCTCACCTTCGCCTGTCTCCCACTCGGCTTCCCTGTACATATTTTTACCTGGCCTTACCTCCTTGCATACTCCCACCTACCCACACCTGGCACCACCTGGGCACTCCCAGGGCCCCACTCACATGATGCAGCCCAGTGCCCAGATGTCCGACTGGCAGCTGTGCCCATTCCTGGAGACGACCTCAGGGGCCAGGAAGTTTGGGGTCCCACAGAGCACTCTGGGAGGTATAATAGGGGGCTCAGGAAGGCCGGGGGCCCCATGCCAGACTGGGTTCACCTGTGCTCACCCAGAGAGACTGCTCAGAGCCTCCACCCTCACCTGTGGCAGCGGCCCCCTGGCCCCACCCTGGCAGCCAGCCCCAGGTCCCCGATCTTCAGCTCCATGTTCTTATTCAGGAAGAAGTTACCTGCCGAGTGGGGGGCCAGGCATGGGTATGAGGATGGAGCCACACCTCAGCTGCCACAGCCCCCACAGCTCCCTGCCCCACACTCACTGAGCTTCAGGTCTCGGTGCACAATACGCCGCTGGTGTAGGTAGCGAAGGCCACTGACCAGGCCCCGCAGGTAGTAGCGCACCTCAGGCTCTGTTAGCGTCTGTCGCACCTCCAGCACGTGGGCCAATGACTGGTGACCCACAGGCCACAATGCCAACACCAAGGAGACACAGGTGAGCTCAGGTGTATGTAAGTGGGCAAAGTGAGTTCAAGCAGGTCTATGAAGGCACAACTAATTTCAACTAGAAGCGGGGCATGGCTGAGAGCAGCAGGGACATAGGTGTACACAAGTGTAACCACAGATGAGTATGTGATAAGCCCGGTGACCACAGAATAAATGGGCACAAGTGCACACAGGTGACCCTAGGTGAGTCAGGAGAGCCTAGGATGAGCACAGATGGGCCTGGCGTGGGCACAGGTAGAAACAGGTAAGTACCGACAAGACACAGGGGTGGGTAAAGATGAGCACAGTGGACATGGGAGGTGCAGAGCACCTGTCGGCTGCAGTACTCCAACAGCATGTACACGTGGTCACGGTCAGCAAAGTGTCCGTGGAAGGCCACGATGTTGCGGTGTCGCAGGCGGCTGTGCAGGGCAATCTCACGCTCCACCTGCGGGCATAGTCCCACCTGTACACACCCTGCACTCAGTATTCATGTCCACAGGCACACAGCCCTCCCCTGAGGGCAGGGATCTCTCGGGGACCTGCTGTGGGTGTGGGGACCCTGGCCACTGATGGGCGGGGGGCGTACCTTCCCACGGGGGTGCAGGCGCGCGGCCCCAGCACCCCCACGCGGCACCACCTTGAGCGCAAATACGGCACTGGTGGACATGTCAGTTAGCTTGTAGCAGCGGCTGAAGGCGCCCTTCAGGGAATAGATTCAGGAGCTCAGTGGACAGGCGGCCAGTCCTCTTCTCTCTCTCTCTCTCTCTCTCTCTCTCTCACACACACACACACACACACACACACACACTCGCCCTCACACTTGGACATACAATGAAACACCTGGGCTCACACAAAGGCACAGGGTTCATCTACTCACACAGACACATCCATACCGGGCACAGAATGCAGAGAAATGTGTAACACGTTTAAGCACACACACACTTGGAAACAACACAACGGAGTCTGAACAAAGGCACCGAGACCCGTTACACGCTCGGGCACACACCCACACCTTGGACACACAACCCACCAACGGGGCACAGCGAGTGGAAAGCGGTTCATGCCACACAAGGCACGCAGCACCGCGGAGGCTCCACAGACCAGGCGCGCAGCCCAACGCCAGACCCCAAACTCGCGCCGACACACGACACACGACACACGACACACGCAGAGACAAAGCCCAGGGCGCAGCCCGTGAACAAGCCCGACTCACACCGGCTCTTGTCTGCGCTCCCGATCGCGCGCACACAACCCGCCCCGCCCCGCCGCGCCGGGACCCCCGCCCGGCCCGGCCCCCTGGCGCGAACTCGGGATGCTGGGGTTCCCACCTTGCCGATCAGCTTCCCGCGCTTGTAAACGCGCCCCGAGCTCGGGTCGCGCAGGAAAGCGGAGACAGGCGGGCGGCAACTGCGCCGCCACCGCGGCCGGGGCTCCATCTCTCCCGGGGGCCGAGCAGGCGCAGGGAGCCGGCACTTGCGCAGCCTCTCACCCGGACCACCGCGCCGCGCCGCAGTTCTGGGCGCCGCGCCGGGGGAGCGGGGCGCGCGTCTTATTGACTGCGGGGGAGGGGAGAGGGCGGAGTCCAGACGCTCGGGGGCCGGCGGGCCGCCGAAGGGGGCAGGTGCTTAGGGGGCGCGTGGGCGTGCTGGGACGCCCGGCTGGCCGGACTTCCAGCGACAAGAGTGGCGCTGGCACCCGGCGCGCCAACCCAGCGCTAATCCCGTGTGCTCAGCCCTCTGGCTCTTTCAGTCCTGCGCCTCCCGCCAAATTGCGAACTGTCAAGGCGCTCATGTTACTGAGCGGGAAACTGAGGCCCAGAGCGATTGTCTCACTCTCGGGGAGGCTTCCCAGAGAAAGGCGTGTGGGTTTGGGGGCTTGTCAGCCTTACCCCAAAGTGAGCTTGAAATGTTGGTTTAGTCGTTCTGAACGCGTGGGCCCTGCCTGCAGGTGGGTCACAGTGTCCCACATGACACTATGAGGCTTGATCATCTGGGCACTCGGGACTATGGCAGGATCCAGAGAATAAAGAAACCTAGTATCTCTCGGACTGGGGCTGCTGGGGAGGGGATTGAAGCCTGGGGCAGGGACCCAGGAGGGGGCCCAGCTGGGGATTGAGAGGTATTATATATGAGGGATGCTCAGCAGTGAGGAGGGACAGGATTTGGGGACTGACGGGGGGTGGGTGGGGGGGAAACACTAGGGTTTGTGACTCCCGGCAGGGAGGAGAGGCAGTGAGAAGTGGGCGGGCTCAGGCCTTCCTTGAATATGCTGGAGGCTTCTCTGAGCTGCAGCCTAGCATCAGGTCCAGGCCCTTTGCTTGGATTCTCTCAATTCGCCCTTCCACAAATGCTGGGACACAGGAACTGGGCTGTCCCCGTTTTACAGGTGAGCACACTGAGGCCCAGAGAGGTTAAGTCACTTACCCAGCCAGGAATGCACAGTGCTGGGTTTGAATCTGGCAGCAACCCTAGCTGCCTCCGTAGTAATCCCCAAATGTTACATAAGACAATGAATGGGGAGGGGTTAGCAGGGCTCTGTGTGGCTGGAATCAGGCCTCGGAAATTTCCAGAGACCAGATTTCAGAATCCGGCCCAGCCATGCCACCAGGGACAGGAAACACCTTCTGAGTTGTCACCTGGCACGTGTCAGATGGGGGCCCCAAGACTCAAGGACCTTTGCAGGGATGACCTCAGTGCCAGGGCCAAGGGTTCTGGGCCAGTGCAAGGGGCCAACTGGCTATGACCCGGGAGCCCGAGTCCGTTGCTAATGAGCAGGTGCAGTGAAACAGAAGGTGGGCAGCTGGGGGACCAGTGGGTCTGAACTGTCACTGTCACCCCAGAATCCATGAGGATGAACAGCTGTTTCCTTCTCAATAGCACACTTCCATCTGTGTGTTAATTCAGGTATTTGATAAGCACTTAGCAGTGTGCAGAACTTGTACTGGGCTCTGTGTGCCCAAGACAGACCTGCCCGGCCCCCATTCCAAGACTGCCAGGAGATTGTCCAGACTTAGCAGAGTCCGGGGGCTGGGGAGGGTTCCAGAGATGTACAGGAGTAAGCCGGCTCTTTCCAAGCAGGGCTTGTCCCCGAAGCAGGTGTTATTCTTAGCCCCATGTTACAGATGTGCTCAGGCAAGCACATGCAAGCCCAGGCGCTGGACTGTGGCTGAGCCCCATCAGAAGAGTAAGTCAGTGGGTCCGGAGTCCCTGCCACCTCAAACCATTCCCCCAGGCCTCCAGGGAGGGCAGGCAGAGCCCTCATGCTGGGGTGGGTGGCTTGCCCACTGAACCCCTGGAAGCCTCCTGGGGGAAATAAATCCAAAGTTCCTGGCCTGTGCCACACAGCCTGCCTAGCAGCTGAGACCCCCTGCACAGACACCAGTCTGCCCACTTCCTGGCTGGGTTATCCTGGCTTCCGCCACAAGGCTTCTACCACAGGGCTGAGGAAACCTCACATTCCCAACCTGCACCTTCCTGAGCCGGGACCCTCTCCTCCAGCACCCTAGAGTGAAGAAAACCTAGACTAAAATGAAAAACATTGCTGTTCACAACAGCATGACTCACAACAGCAAAAAAATGGAAACAACCTGCGTGTCCATTGACAGATAAATGGATAATATGTGGTCCATCCACACTCTGGAATATTACTCAGCCTTAAAAAGGATAGGCATCCTGACACCTACTATTAACGCATTATGGATGAACCTGAAAGACATCATGCTCAGTGAAATAAGCCAGACACAGAAGGACAAACACTGCGATTCCACTCACAGGAGGTCCCCAGAGGAGTCAGACTCATAGAGACAGGAAATAGGCGGTGGGGGCCAGGGGCTGGGGGAGGGGCAGGGAGTGAGTGTTTAATAGGGACAGAGTTTCAGTTTGGGGAGATGAGAAAGTCCTGGAGGCAGATGGTGGGCACAGCTGCACGACAATGTGAATGTGCTTAATGCCTCTGAGCTGTGCACTTAAAATGGTCAAGATGGTAAAGTTTGTTATGTGTATTTTGCCAAAATAAACTAAAGGAAAAACATATTAAATTCCCCACCCCACCCCCAAAAAACACAGCCTTAGGGGCCTTACTGAAACCTCCATTTTACAGATGAGCAAGCCGAGGCATGGTTTGGGTCACAGTTTTGTAAAGGGGCAGGGCTCAGGAGGCTGCCTGGCTTCCCACGCTGACCCCTGCCCAGGGTTCCCGTCTGGGGCCGGAACCCCAGCCTGGCCACCTACCCCCTCAGCCCCCATACCCCAGGTCGTAGCCTCGCTTTCCCTCCATCCTGCTCTCTCACTGACCTCAGATAACTCCCCAGACTCAGCAGATTTCCCCGGAGAAGCAGAGGAAGCGTTGCTGAAAATACCTGCCGCAGGTGAGGGGGTGGCTGCTGAGACAGCAAACTCTTGGAGGCCTCCTGTGGGAGGCTTGCAGGGCTGGCCATGGGGTCAGCCTCGGCACAGGAAGGTGCCAAGGAGGGAGCACGTGGATGAACAGGGTCCCCATGAGCACAGCGGTGGGAGGGGCCCCTGCCATTGTGCTCCAGAAACCCCATGACTGCCTTAAGACTGATCTAAAGTTGGGGGCGGGGGACGTGGCTTACACTCATCCAGGAACTAACCTTGTCCTTGCCTCTCCCAGTCTCCCAGAGCCCATTGTCTTTGGCTCCTTCTGGAAGCCATCCTTTCTCCACGGTCATCTCCATCTCAGGGTCCTCGACTGAATCCATCTGCAATATCTCCTCTGCCACATGAGGTGACAGGTCCACAGGTCCCTTGAGGAGAAGACATTACATTACTGATGACAGAGGGTAGACAGAAACTCTGTAGTGTCTTTGCAACTTTCTGTAAATCTAAAACGATTCCAAAATTAAATTTTTATTTGAAAAAAACACACCAGAATTAGGAGGTCATTATAAGAAATTCAAGTCAAACCTATACATCAGTCATCTGTAGTCACCTGTAACCTCACCCCAAGATCACCGTGGGCAACGCTAGGTGACTATCCTTCGATTTCCTGTCTGGGTTTAGGATAACATGTATATTTTTTCTTTTATATAAATGGCATCATAGGGAGTCCCCTGCTGGTGTAGTGGCTAAGGCTTCGGCACTGTCAATGCTGTGACCTGGGTTCGATTCCCAGCCAGGGAACTACTCACATAAAAAAATAAAAAAAAATAAAATAAATAAAATAAATGGCATCATACCATGCTTGATTTTTCTGATTTCATTACCTAACAGTGTACCTTAGATGACTTGTCATTTCTAAGCCACTATCCCATGCTCCCCAGGCCCTCTCCAGCCTGGAAGCCAACCCCCTTGCTCACTGTGCTCTGGCCCGAGCTTCACCCTGCTCCTCTGACCACCTGGCTTTTGCATATGCTATTCCCTCTACTGGGAATACCTTCCCTCACACTGTCTTCTGTCCACTTCCCCTCATCTTCCAGGTCCTGCCTGGCAAGTCCCCCTGTACTCCTCCCCCAAATGAGCTCAGGGCTCCTATTCAGATATGGGTAGGGAGTCATCCCAGGACCCCTGAGTCTCTCTACATGTTACTTCACTCCTCTCTATCTCAGTGTCCCAACCCATAAAGTGAGAGTGAGGATTGCTCTCACAGAAGGCAGTCGGGAGTGTGTCACATTAAATATGGGGGCCACCAAGACGGGTGACTCACAGTAGGTGTAGCGCTCAGTCACTGTCAGTGGCATAAGTAGGACCTGTCTAGAGAGGGGATGACAGGGAGGATACTATTCCCCATTCATGGAGACCTTTTGATTACAAGTCTCAGAAACCCACAGTGGCTAATGTGAAAAATACTGGGTGAATGACTTCAGATATGGCTCGATCCAGAGAGTCAAAAACTGTCTCAGAAATCTGCAGTCAAATGCTCTGCCCCTGAGCTATACCCCCATCTTGTCTCAGAAATCTGGCCCTGTTTCCTGCCTCTTGTGTTCCTGGCGTGGCTCTTCCCAGATCACAATCCCAGCTCTCATGGGTGACCTTGGCCATAGAGGGTCCCAATTCCTGCTCCACCCATGCTCATGCCCAGGGACACCTGGGAAGCTCCAGGACCCTTCCACCCAGTCAACTCAGGAGGCTGAAATGCCTAGGACCACATGGCCAGGCCCCAAGGATAACAAGAGGTGCAGGGAGCTGGGGGAGGGGGCATGGGGAGACCACAGGATCTGCTTGTGGATATCCCCTAAAGCCCAAGGCCATAAGACCAGAGAGGTATAAGAACTTCGATGACCCACCTCTACCGGGACCCACATGTACTCGCCCAATCCTGTCCTGGCCTTGGCTCAGGGAGGGTGTCCAGGCTAGAACTCAGGGCAGCCCTCTGGGCCAGGGTCCAAGCCAGGGCATGGGGTGGGAGGCTGAGATGCCACCGGATCTGGGGCCTCTGAACCCCACAACCACCCCTCCGCCTACACCAGGTGTTCTGAGCCAAGCTCCCGGGCTTGTCCTCTGGGAATCTGCTGAGTCCAGCTGTGCTGTCCAGAGCATAGATGCGGTGTGGCTGGAGACCCAGGGGAGACAAAGACTGGGGGTGGGGCCCTATCCCCACTTGGTGATCTCACAAGTGCCAGGGCCCCATGCAGGGTGCACTGCCTGCTGTATGCTCTCTATTGGATACAGCGACTGTTGTATGCACTTCTTGGAAGGTTCGGTGTCTACTATGTGCACTCCCTACAGGGGCAGTGCCTACTGTATACGTTCTTTGTGTGGCAAAACGTCTGCATTTATATAAATATGCATTTATATAAATATGCATTTATATAGAATGTAGTGCCTGTTGTATACATTTCCTACTGAGCATAACACCTTTATATGCTTCATGCAAGACACAGTACCTGCTGTATGCACACCCTCCATAGCACCGCGGGCTGGAGTTCAGGGAATGAGGCATCTCTGATGGGGTGGCAATTGTCGACTTCGTGGAGTCCTTGAGCCAAGCCTGATTTATTTCTGATGTCCTCCCAGGCCCCAGTCCACAGCTGGGTACACACTGCTCAGCAGAGGGTGCCTGCTCTCACCATCCCTTCTCCTCTCCTGCCCTGTCTAACCAGGCTTAACGTCACCAAGGTCACGACTGCTTCCATCGATGCCAATTTATTTGTCCACTGGTCCACGTCCTCATCTCGCCCACACAGGCCATGCGGCCTCTGGGATCCTACACCCACCCGTTCTCCTCCCCCACCCCACTCTGTCCACACTCACGCCCTGTGACCTCACCCACAATGTTGAACAACCCCATGTGTCAAGGATGCCCATGTGTTCATCGCCAGCCAGACATGACCCCTGGACTCCCAGCCCCTTCTTGGTCACTCACAGACGTCTCACTCTAGACCCATCCAGAAGTGACTGCTGGACTCACCGTCCCACTCCCACCCACACCGAGGCTGTCCCCCTCAGTAAATGAGGCACCTCCTTTCACCAGTCGCTCAAGCCAAGCTCCTCGCCTTTTCCCAACCCTCCTCACAGGACCAGTTTGCAACTCCTGCGGACTCCTAACAGCCACGGCTCTCACCTTCACCCACACCCTGCCCAGGACCCCTACTGCTGCCTCTCTCACTGGCTTTCCTGCCCCCCCCAGGGGCAGCTTTTCCAAAGCTAGGCATCCTCTCTCACCTCCCATGGTTGGGGTTCTCTACTCTGACATCATCCCCTCCCCATCTCAGGCCACTTGCCCCACCCACCCCACCTCCTGTCTCCTTTACTCTCATTCCAGCCTCAGGGCCTTTACATATGCTGTTCCTGTTCCTGGGCTGCCCTTCCCGCACCTTCTGTGGCAATTACTCCCTTCATGAGGGCCTTCCTGAGCACCCCTCTTCATCTGCAGTGGTCCTGGGCTGTTTCCTCTCAGTGCTCTGACCACAAGGTGGGATTATACTTTCCCCAGGGCTGCCTCCCTCACTGCCTGACTGGCTGGGTGGTTCACCACTGTACTGGCACATAATAGGTGCTCAATAAATGTTGACTGAATGAATGGCATTGGCTGGGCCTCCTCTGAGGTGCTCCAAGATGTAGGTGAGACAGACTTGAACCGCAGTCCCTCTCCCCGTGGTCAGGGCTGGGAGACCCCACCCCAGTGCTCTTCCAGGAGGAAGGCACTCAACCTAAGTCTGGCGGAGCCTTGGGGCGGAGGGGCAGTGCATCCATCCCTCTTGGGTGCCCCATCTCCTCATGCGGTCCACCAGGGAGGATCAGGGGTGACAGTGAGGAGCCGGGTTAAGTGACAAGCAGAAGGAGACTGCTGAGTTCCTGAGTGGGCAGGGCCAGGGAATGCACCCCAGAAAGCGTAGAGTAATGGGAGCCCTGGGGTAGCCCTGAACTCGCCAGTCCGCGCAGAGTTGAAGTCCAAGTGGAAGTGTCCCTGTGAAGACCGTGCCCGAATGGAGAAACTGAGGTCAGAGAGGGTGGGGCCACGCCGCGCAGAATTGGCACCTTCCGGACCTGGGTCTGGCTCCAAAGCCATTGCTAGCAGCCCTTGGGGACTGGCAGGGAGGGCGGAAAACGGGGTGGGGCCCGTCCTCTGCTGACAGCAGCTCCCGGGAATGCGCCGTCCGGGAGGGGGCTCTCCGCCCCTCACGCCCGGCCCCTGGGGCTGAGCTGCTCCTCAGCGCTCTGGGGGCCCTGAGCTGGGGGTGGTCGGGACCGAGGGCGGGAATCCCAGGAGCCCAGGCTCGGGGGTTCCGGAGTAGGATGACCTTGAGGGAGGAGGGCAGGAAAGCACCAGAGCAGGGAATAGTGACCGGGGAAGGCGGGGATCACCGCGGAACACGATCTGGACGTCGGTGGAGAGGAGGTAGCGCCCTGGACTCCTGAACTCGGGCAGGGCGACCTCGGTTCGTGCACATTCCCGGGCCCTGAGCGCGGCGCCCGGAATAGTAGCCCCAGGGTGGGGGTAAGGGCAGCCAATCCCCACTCATCTCCCCCGCCCTGGGCTTCCCAAAGTCACCGGGACATGGACTCTTGGGCGTTAGACCGCGGTTCCGGGGATCCAGGATCTGCTCCAGACAGTCCCCTGCCGCAGATCAGCGCCGAAGCGCGCCACAGCCGCGCGAGGGCGCACGGGGCCACCACCCCTCTGGACCCCGGCCTGGGCGCGCCCTGGGAGGCCGGGTAGGAGGGGCTGCGCCCCCCCCCCCGCACCCCTCCCCGCGGGCCCCGCCGCTTCCGCTTGCTCTGGGGCCGCTGGAGGAGCCAGGACGCGCTGCTTGGGCTCTGAGTCGCCGGTAAGTCCCTCTTCCTATCCCCCCACTATCCGAGTCCGCGGCTCCTCCCCCCTCCCTGGGCCCGGTAAGGCTGGGGAGTGGTGTGTGGCAAGGCAGCAACCCCCAGGGTGGGCACAGCTCATCCACACTTACCCCTGGGGGAAGTGAGGCCCAGAATCGTGGTTTGCCCTTAGATAAACCCGCAATTAGGAATGCAGCCAAAACAGTATGTGTCCAGGTTCTTAGGGAGGGGGGTCTGAGGAGTCGGAGGATGGTCCCTCTAGCCTCTCATTTTCCACCACCTAGACCCCCTCCTCACAGCCAGTGCTGAGTCAAGAGCGGGTGCCAGAACGCTGACCACCCTCCTCTCTCTCCTCTCCTAACTTCTTCCTGCTTCCTGGGCCAGCCAGGGTGCTGGGTTCAGAAAGGGGCAGAGATGCAACTGGCTGCACAGCTCTGGTCAGAGAAAGGGACCACCTGGCCGTCTCCCAGGTTTTCAGCACCTGGAGCCACCTTAGCATCAGACCCCTGGTGCCCCAGGTCGAAATGTCAGAGCCAAGAGGGCCTGAGATGTAGGGAAACTGAGGCTCAAGAGGGGCCATGGGCGCAGCGGGACCCAGCCTTCTCCCATCTGCTGCCCAGGAGCTTAGGGGCTGGACGACTCCAGCTTGTCCTGAGCGTCCTTTGGGCACTGCTGACTGCTGGGCTGCCTGACTCTGGCACGAGAAAGAACTCACAAGGCAGTCACTTCCCTCCTGCTTCCTTTGCCAAAGTCATGGTCACGCGGAGGATGTGGATGACAAGTGGCTTTATTTTTCCCCTGACAGATGGGGAAACTGAGGCCCAGGAAGGCGAAGTCTCCAGCCCCGCACCCTGCCAGCCACTTTCCTCTTTCCTGCGTCATCTTCCTCAGTGACCCCTTTCCCTCCGCAGCCCACCCTGGCACCGCATCCCACACCATCTGCTCATGAGGCCATGAGGCTATGGCTGGACCAGGGCCAGGTCATACCTCCCTGCTCCTCCCCAATCCAGGGGCTCCCTGCTACTAAGGGTCTGGGAGCCGATGGGGCCCTGGAGGGACCTGGCCCCTGACGCAGCCCCTACCTGCTACAACCTCTGCAAGGTCTCAGAGTCCCGGACTGACCCCAGCTGGTCCCCACTGCACAGATGGGGAAACTGAGGCCTGGGGAAGCAAAGTGGCTGGCCCCTGGCCACAGAGAAAGGTAGAAGCAATGATGGTGGGGAGAGTGGTGAGGGGCCCTGACCCTGGAGACAACTGTGCACTATCCTGGGATGATTTGTTTCATCATTAGACACTGATTAAGAACCTACTGTATGCATCATAAGACAACAACCAACAATAATAATAATAATAATAATTCTCTGAACTCTCCATCCCCATACCAGGCTGTGTGCCTCTCATTTTTCTTACCTGATCCTATGGACCCCTCAAAACTTTCCTGTAAGGGGGACAGTAGCATTACCCCATTTTTCAGAGATGAGAAGGAAGGCTCAGAGAGGTTAAGTTACTGTCCCAAATCACACAGTCAGGACAGAGCTGGCTTCAACCCCTGGTCTTCTGACACTTCACTGCAGTGACCCACTCTGCTTCCCCAGACCCCACCCCCTCTGGAACCTCCTGCTCCTGCTGTGGACCCTCCTGAACTGTAGTTGGTGGGGCAGTGCTCAGGTAAATGGGTAACATGAGCCCCAGGGGCATTGGGCATGGGGACCCAGCCATGTGGGAGTTGCCAGTCTTCCCTCCAGGCTGATTGTGCCTCTCTCTTCCTAAGTAGGGTCCGGGAGATTGGACGCCTTGGGGTTCCTGGAGCTCCTGTTCCAGCTCCTGTGGGCAGGGTCTCTCGGTGCGAAGCCGCCGCTGCATCCGGTGAGGCTCAGCTGGGCGGGGCACAAGTGGGGTCCCTGCCCTTCCTCTCGGGCCAGCCCAGCCCAACCCCTGGCCTCACCCCCTGCCTGCCCACACATGTTGTCCTTTTTAATCCTATTGATCCAACAGGAATGTGGGTGGGGTGGGGAGGGGTGGAGGATGTACACCACGGTTCTGGGGAGGGCATTCCTGGGGGCCCTGACCACACTCTGGCCACCTTGCTCCTCACAGATTTCCTGGGGAAGAGCTGTGCTGGGGGAACACCCATGAGTACCGCCTCTGCAGGTTGCAGGTAAGTTCTGTCCACCTCCTAGGCCCTCAAGTCTGCCCTGAAGCCCCCCTCCCCCCACTTCACTATTAATGCCCTCAAATATGTTTGCCACCCTACCAGCTTCTCTGGGCTCCCCTAAGGCTGTCTTGGTCTCTGACCCACTCATCTCTGTTCCCCAGGACTGTCCTCCAGGGGCCATGCTCTTCCGAGACCTCCAGTGTGCCCTGTACAATGGCCACCCTGTCCTGGGTCCCCAGAAGACCTACCAATGGGTACCTTTCTATGGTGGTGAGTAACCCGCCCTCCTGTTGGACCAGAGGGAACAACTCAGAACTGGCAGGGAGAAGTGACTGCTCAAAAGGAAGGAGGACTTGGAGGGTTGTAAGGAGGAGAGGGCATTAGCACTTGGGCTTTGAAGGATATGTAAGAGTTGATGAAGTGAAAGGGGGAAAGCATGTGTGAGGTATAAAGCAAGGGCCAAGGAAGGCAGGGTCTATTCTGCACAGGGTCGAAGACCAGGCTGAGGATTTAGCTGGAACCATATCCAGAGTTCAACAAACTTACCCTGGTAGCAGGAAAGGTTGCTGCATTGAGCTGAAAATAGTGAATTATATAACTGTGTGCCTGGGGCAGTAAGCCTCCAGATTTAAGGGAGACAGGCAGCCTCAGCCTCCATGGTGGGGGCAGACACAGATAAGCAAAGCCTAGAATGGAGAAAATTCCATCCATCAACCTCATGTTGTTGTTGTTGTTGTTTCTTTACCCTATGAATTGGAGGGAAGCTGGCATGATCCCACCCCCACAGAGATCTGCCAGGCCAGCTCAGGCTCCGTTCCAGGCAGGGTTTGCCAGCCAGGTGCAGAGAGGTGGGAGCTTAATTGGGAGGAGCAGGAATCAGGGCTGTGGGTCTGCGTGTGTGAACAAACTGCCCATTGTGTCGCTCTGTTAGGCAGAGGGGGAAACTGAGTCCCAGGGAGGGTCAGAGACCCACCCAGGCCACATGGGACCTAGTCAGCACTGGATCCTTTTTAGTGGCCAACTGCTGAGTGCAGGGCCCAAGTGCTGATTGAGTTCTGCTCAATGCTGGTCCTAGAACCCTGTCTGGGAAATAGTAGGTGTTTAGTGAGTGTGGAATGAACGAATGAAAGAATGAATGAAGAATGGGAAACGATAGATAAGAATAGATAACATGTAAGGACTTCTGATATTAGGACTTAACATGAATGAATGAATGCATGAATGAATGAATGCAGGGACAGGATATTTGCCTGGGAGAGTCCCAGGGGAGCTGGAGGCAGAAATCGTACAGTCCAGTCCTGGGTCCGCTTCAGCCTGGATGTATGGTTTTGACTGAGTCTCTGGATCTCATCTGCTCAAGGGGATGGCTTTCTGGGAGAGCCTGTTGGAATGGGGGGCTGGAACTAGGATAGAAGACCCCTGGCCCACTCACTCCTCCTGCCCTCAGCGCCCAACCAGTGCGACCTCAACTGCCTGGCCGTGGGGCACGCCTTCTACCACAGCTTTGGCCGTGTCCTGGACGGCACCCCTTGTAGCGGTGATAGCCAGGGGCTCTGCGTGGCTGGACGCTGCCTTGTAAGGACTCTCCAGACCCCGCCCACCTCCCATCCAGGCCCCGCCCCCAGGCCCACTCCACAGTTACTCTTCCGTACGCCCCGCCCTCAGGATCCACCCCAGGCTTCTCCCTCGGGGCCTTCGCTTTTACTCCCAGGCCCCATTGCATTTCAGGCTCCACCCTAGGCCCTAGGCCCTGCCCCTCTAGAGATCAGAGCACCGCCCTCTACCCCCGAGGCCGAGGCCCCGGGCCGGCGAGGGGCTGTCTGTAACTTGTGTCCTCCCAACGACTTTAGAGCGCCGGCTGTGACGGTTTGATGGGTTCGGATGCCCGAGAGGACCACTGCGGCCGCTGCGGCGGCGCCAATGACTCGTGCCTCTTTGTGCAGCGCGTGTTTCGTGATGCCGGTGACAGCTCGCCCCGTTCTCTCCGCCTTCCCAGAGCCAGCCCTTTAAGGAGCCACGGCCCGGCCCAGCCCCTCTCGCAGATCATTCTGATTGGTCACTGCTAAATTGTCACCCTCCCCAGAACAGATGGGGTTTTAACTCTTTCACTGTCTGACTTAAGCGATAATAATTATAACTCTAAACGTTTACGGAGCATTTTGGGGATACCAGGACCCTGGCTAACTTCCTTACTCTCAGTATCTCATTTAATATTCAAAGCATTCCTCAAACACACCCGCACACCAACATCCTTCTCTCCCGCACAGGAGACTTCGCTGGGTACTGGAACGTGACCCTGATTCCCCAGGGCGCCAGACACATCCGCGCTGCCCACCGGAGCCGCAACCACCTGGGTATCACAGGGTCCGAGGGGAAATGCGCCCAGCTGTTCACCTGGGTGCAGCCAGGAGACTGAGACCTGGGAAGGAGAAAGCCTAGGTCGGGAAGTGGGAGGGGCCGGTTCCAGGGTGCCCCGGCTGACCCTTCTCTTGTAGCTCTGATGGTGAGAGATGGGAGCTACGTGCTCAACGGGAACTGGGTGGTCAGCCCGCCCGGCACCTACCAGGCAGCAGGCACCCGTGTGGTCTACACTCGTGCTGCAGGACCAGAGGAGACGCTGCTAGCCCCCGGGCCCACCTCCCAAGACCTGCTCCTGCAGGTGTGAGCCGGGCCTTCAGGAGAGGGCACGGCCATGGTGGTGGTGGTGGAGGGATGGTAAAGGATCTAAGGGAGGTTGGGGACAGAGGGTCAATGTGGGGAGGCAAGGGTAGAGGATCAGAGAGGGGAGGAAAGAGCAGGAATTCAGAGGTGGGAAGCTGGGCGGTCAGTTCAGAGTTCAGTTCCCTA
Source organism: Lyroderma lyra (assembly GCA_004026885.1). Classification (NCBI taxonomy): domain Eukaryota; kingdom Metazoa; phylum Chordata; class Mammalia; order Chiroptera; family Megadermatidae; genus Lyroderma; species Lyroderma lyra. The sequence continues at coordinate 94,921 of PVJL010005508.1, forward strand.
GTGTGTGACATTCCCCCAGGTCCTCCTGAAGGAGCCCAACCCGGGCATTGAGTTTGAGTTCTGGCTTCCTCGTGAGCGCTATGGCCCCTTCCAGGAGCAGGCACAGACCTTGGGCTGGTCCCTGCGACAGCCGCAACCTCGGGAGGTGGAACCTCAGCTCCATGAGACCCCCACAGTCCTTTCTGTCATTCCCCCACGGACCCCAACCCCCTCTCCAGGTGAGGTGGGGATGGCCAGGGTGGGGGCAAGCAGGGAGGTGAGGCATGTGCCCTAACTGCACCCCCACACACAGACCCTTGCCCACCCTGCCCTGACACCCGTGGTCGTGCCCACCGGCTGTTCCACTATTGCAGCAGTGACTTTGGTGAGAGAACTCTTTCCCCAACCCTCACTTGGTCCCTAATTAACTTGACCTGGGCTCCTGTCCTGATTACCTCTGACCCTCATCTGACTTTACCCTTGACTCCTACACCTGATTCCACATTGACCCCTTCTTCTGACCCTAATTTGACTCCTTGACCTAACCCTTGGCTCTAATTAAGTCCTCATTGATCCCTGACATAACTGACCCCAGGCCTCGGCTAACCCCAGTCCTCTCCACATTCCCCAGGAGCCTCCCATGACCCACCTGACCCTCAGTTCCCTCGTCTGGCAATGGGTTGCATGTATGGGTGTCCAGGTTAAAGAGTCCAGCCACCCTTAGCACCACCCTGCCTACAGTGTTCCAGGCTCGAGTGCTGGGCCACCTCCACCAGGCCCAGGAGACCCGCTATGAGGTGCGTGTGCAGCTTGTCTACAAGAACCGCTCCCCATTGCGGGCCCTTGAGTATGTGTGGGCACCAGGCCACTGTCCCTGCCCACCGCTGGCCCTTCATCGAGAGTACCTATTGGCTGCCCGGCGCCTCATCAGCCCTGATGGCACTCAGGACCGGCTGCTGCTGCCCCACGCCGGCTATGCCCGGCCCTGGAGCCCTGCGGAGGACAGCCGTACACGCCTCATTGCCCGACACTGCCCTGTCTGAGCCCCCAGATGAGGCCCCCACCACACACAGCAACAAAGACATGCCTGACCAGGCTCAAACTCAACCTATTTCCAAGGAGCTCAGAAAGAAATAGCTCTCAAGCACAGCTATGTGACTCTCCCTCATACACACGAAGACACCTCTGCATGCAGTCGGATCCATTGTCACTTGCTTAGAGACACTCTCACAAGCAAGCAGAGCCCAGAGGAAGATGTGCCTAATGAGACATTGTAATACATCTTTTTCCACTCTCGCCTTTGCTACCAGGAAGCTTATCACTGTTTAACTCCCTGACACTCTGTACTCTCTCATCTCACTGCCACTTCCCCACACACCCTCATATATTCAGAGACACTGTCACAAATAAGCATTCCCTCTAGAAGACGTGCCTATTCAGCACTGTCACATGCTCATTTCTCCTTTGCCCTGGCTACCAGAAAGTTCGGATATAATCTTGACAACCTCAGCAATTCTGCCTGCGTTCATACTCAGCCACACGGGGATACGGCAATCAGATCCACAACCTCACTTCCATAGCATATACGCATGGGATTTCACCCACCCACCCCTGCGCCTGCTCCAGCCCCCACTTCCCCTTAGCATGTCTGACCCATGTGGGGGGCGAGGACAGGGAACATATGAGGATGGGGGACAGGTTGGGGGTAAACATGGCTTTTATAGGTCCCAAACCTCCTCCCCATGTTTTCTGAATAGCCATACATTCATCTCAGGCCACCCAGGGCACCCCTCCCTATTGGAGGAGACAGTCAGAGCCCCTGCTCTCAGCCTCTCCCTATCCTCATGTGTTCTGAATACAAGGGGGGGGGACCCCAAAACAACAGAAATTCCTTTATTAAAAGTTGTATATTTATTTTAACATGTTTAAATTTCAGTCACCTTCAAAGTACTCTCCGTTTGATGCAGTACACCTATTGAGACTTTTTTGTCAACTGCTCAGAACAGTTTTTGAACTTGTCAAATTTTATGCCTTTTAGTGTTTCTGCCATTTTCTGTTTCACCTCTTTCACATCGGCAGTGAGTTTCCCTTTGAGGACTTTTTTCAGTGGGGGTAGGGGGTTGCCCGGGGTGAGATCAGGTGAATAGGAAGGGTGGGGCACAGACGTCATGCCCTTTTTTGGTCAAAAACTGCTTAACACTCAGCGTGGTATGGGCAGGTGTGTTGTCATGCCACAGGTTCCTGTAATTCATCCATCATGAAATGGGCAAATGCATTGCAAGAGTCTCCAAAAAGAATTCATTGAAGCTAAATACAGCCTCTCACAAACCCAGCCGATACACCCATGTAGATGGGTTCCTAGAACACTCACCTAGCAGGGGAAGCCTGTACTACAAGGGGCCCACCTGGGCCCACGCTTCCAGAAGATAATTTCACTTTTTGGGGAGTCTCCCTCATAGATTCTCCTCATATTATATATACATATACTTCTGGAGCAAGAGGGCTGACCTCAATCCTGTGAGAACTGGGTGTGTCTCTGGGTGGCCTAGCAAACTCTCCTCCACGGGCACCCCTGAGGGGCCACCTTCTGCCTCCCTACCCTGGATAGGGTGGCTCACACTGGCATTTGAGACAGTCTGCTTTTCTATGCCACCATGGTCATGTTTTTCTCTGGGGCATGGACACTGGTAGTGGATGAGGGGTACATGATGTAGCGGTCTCAGATCTACATGGGCTCAGCTTCTGACCTTAACAGATAATAGCAGGCCTAGGCTGACGTAGAATCAGCCTACCAACACCTTGAATTTAGACCAGTGAGACTAGGCTGACCACATGTACCGTTTGAAATGGGACAGTGCCATTGTTTTCCATCCAGTTTAAAACAGTGTTTTCCATCCTCTACTTAGGCCAAGACCTTTCTGGGCCTCAGCTTCTCCATCTGCAAGTGGAGAAGCCCTCTCTGATTCTGACTGTGGATGGGAATCACACCCTTTCCGGACTCCTTCTCTAGACCCTTCATTTATTCGTGCATTCCTCCAACGGGTAGTTATTGAGTGGCTGTCCCAGGCCTGGCCTTGTCATCTCCAGCTGATGCCAGAGAGTCCCAGAAGCCCCCACTCCCTGCATGCCCCCCCTCCCCCCCCCCCCCCCCCCCCCCGCAGCAAAGTAACACGCACTCTAGAGGGAGGCGCGTGACCTGGACGCCCCCTAGTGGCAGGAGAGCGGCAAAGGGAGTTAAGGTACCCTGTTGCCTGCTGCCCCCAAGGGCCCTATGCTGAGGGCCCTCATGGACACCCACTTGTCTCATAAGCACTTGCCTTTCTCGGGAATGCCTCTACCCACCCACTGGCCTCCTTACACCACCACCCACCTACGGCTTTATTCTTCACACTATTAGCCCAAGGTTGTCCTCTCTGCCTTGCTATGTCAGGGAGTGGGGGTCTCAGGCCTCAGCCCCAGTGTTGTGTGGGGCAGCCCTGCCATTTACTCCTGAACCAACTGGACAGCTGGGACAAGATGGGTGCTCTGGAGAGGGGCCAGCGCAAGGTCCCATCCAGCGGGCAAGGTGGCCTCTGCCACTTGAGCAATGACTTTTCCAACCAGGTCTCTTTACGGTCTCTCCTTTGTGCAGCAACGTTGTTTCCAGTAATGATCTAACAGTGGCAGTAAACACTACATTATTTTGATTTGCTCCTTAGCTTTAAAACAATCTAACCACTTAAAGAAAGAATAAAACATTGCAATTCTAAAGATGCCCACATTCTCAACACGGTTTAGGACAGAACTAACATTTTCACTTGCCATGAAAAAATATTACACTGTTTTGCTATTTTACACTGAAACACAAATAATAAAAAATCCCGGGGGTTACATAGAATGAAGGAAACAAAGTAACTCAACTTCTGTTTTTATTTGGGGTTTACAATTCCTGGCTTTTTTTTTTTTTTTTTTTTTTATGTGGGTAGTTCTCTGGCTGGGAATCGAACCCAGGCCGCAGTGCTGACAGTGCCAGCGCTAAAGCCTTAAGCCACTACACCATCAGGGAACTCCTGCTATTTTTTTTTATCAGTTATTATATTCCTGCAGGAATACCCAGGGGTCCTCTGGGTTAGAGACCCAAACATTGCCTGAAGTAACTGAAAATGGGTACAGGCAGGAACTTCCTCTCCAAGGAAGCACAGATGGCTGCAACCTCAAATCCAGTACTAGAAATTCTCCAAATTAACTTCCTGTAGGAGCCGACATTTATTAGAGGATAAAGAATTATGGGGAGTTCCCTGGTGATGTAGTGGCTTAAGGCTTCGGCGCTGGCACTGTCAACGCTGTGGCCTGGGTTCGATTCCCAGCCTGGGAGCTACCCACATACAAAAAAAAAAGAATTAAACTGGGCACGTTTGAAACTTGTGTCCATGTTAGTAAAACAATGGTAACTGTGATTATTTCATCATTAGCCCCACAAAAGATTGCTTTCAACAATATTTCTGAATGCCAGCTCTGGGGTTCAGTCATGCTTTTCTTATTGTTTATAATTCTCTGCAGAGTGTACCCCCTGTCATCTGTCCATGGCCTGCCCTTCTCTCATTGACTCCATACCAGATGGCTGATCCATGGGAGAACACATGTCCACTCAAAGGGCTGCGGAAAGCCCTGGACTCTCTTACAGGCTAGAGTAGATGTAGGTGTGCAGGTGAAGTTGTCATAACCACTTTGGAAAATAGTTTCACCATGTCTTCTATAGATGAATGAAAGTCAAGATACATGTTAAGTAGACATCCACATCCCAGCCCCCAGAACCTATACACGGAATATTATTTGGAAAAAGGGTCTTTGCAGATGTGATTAAGTTAAGAGTCTCAAGATGAGATCAATCTGGATTATCCAGGTGGGTCCTAAACGCAGTGACAAGTGTCCTCATAAGAGACACACAGAGGAGAAACAAAGAAAACAACCATGTGACAATGAAAGCAGAGACTGGGGTGGTGTGGCCACAAGCCCAGGAAATGCTGGAGCCCCCAGAAGCTGGGAGAGGCAGGAAGGGCACCTCCCTGGAGCCTCTGGAGGGAGTGTGCCCTGCAATAGCTTGATCTCAAACTTCTGGCCCCAGAACTTGATAGACTCAGCCTTTATTGTTTTAAGCTTCCTAGATTGTGGTACTTTGGTCTAGCTGCCTCAAGAGATCCACACACTAACCCTGCACCTGCAATCTTTGACAGTTGTGTTGACCAAAGGCCAGTTCTAGAATGTTCCCAGAAGCTTTAGTCACAATAATCCAAAACTGGAAACTATTCAAATGCCCACCAACAGTGGAATAGGGTGAATTGCTGGCTTACTCACAGGAAAAAATGCTATCCACCAACGAAAAAGAGCAAAATGCCTATAATTCTTACAATGGTGATGACTCTGAAAGACACGGCTCTGACTCAGACAGAAAAAGAAGACACTGTGGACCTAAGGTCTGCATGGGCCTCATTTGGGGGTGGGAAGTGACTGGGAAGGGCTGGCCATGTTGTCTTCCTAGTTCTGAGTCTCTGGGTACACTCTTCTGTATGTTTAAATTAAAAACAAAGACTGAGGGGTTAAAAGTCAGTGGTCCCACCTGGTGAGACAGATGTGTGTCCTCCCCACCTGTGCTCCCTGGTGAGGTGACTGGAGTGGGGCCATGGGGACAGCCTTCGAGGGCCACAACCAGAGGCCTTTTCATGAGCCCCTGGGAGAATGGGCTGGAGCGGGTGTGATGCCAGGTGCAGAGTGAGCCCAGCACTGACATCTCCTCCCCCAGACCGTGGCCACACCACGTTCCTCAAACAACTGAACCAGCGATAAGCAGATTCAGAGATGCTTGTCCCCAATGCCCATGGGACGTCTCAGGAGGAGGTTGGTTCATTAATGATTAGCCTCGATCCCACCCTTCCTCCCTCCCAACAAATCTTAAATCCTTAAGTAAAAGCCAAAGTCCTCACCACACCTTCCAGGTACCTGCATGTTCCACTCCCCAGATTCACCTCTTCTCTTCTCACTCACTCAGTTCCAGCTACACTGGCCTCCCCAATATTTCTCTATCCTACCAGGCACAGGACTGCCTCAGGACCTTTGCACAGGCTCTTCTCCCTGCCTGGACCACCCCAGCCCCGAGTCTCACAGATTTGTGCCCTCACCTTCTTCATGTGTCTACTCAAATGTCATTTCCCTAGGGAGGCCTTTCTCTGATCCTGGCATTGCAGTCCCCACCCCTCAACTCCTGGCTGCATTTTTTCTCCATGACATTCACCTCGCTCTGTCGTGTTATGTACTTTGTCATGCTGATTGTCACCTTTCCAAATCCCAGGGAGCTGGGATTTTTATCTCTTTGGGTCATTACTGTAACCTTTGCTTCTGGAGCAGGGCCTGGCATACAGTAGGTGCTCAATATCTGTTGAATGATTGATGAAATGATGTGGATCCACTGCTTAGCAGCACCACTCAGGGCTTCCTCTCTTGTTGGAGTTCTCAAGGATGACACATAGGGCTATGGTGCTAGTGGCTGCGCAGCACTGCCTCCTTTTTGGGAAAACTGCCTTAGATGGACAGGGCCGCCACCAACTGGAGACAGGCAGGGCCTGCTGGGAGTGACATGTCAAAGGATTGCAGGACTTGGCTGATGTGCTTGAGCAGAAACCCAAAGTGTCTAGCATCCCCCAGTTAAGTACGATCAAGTCACAGGCTTAGGAACACTTGCAGTGTCGAGGCTTGTGTTCGTCCTACTAACCCTCCTCTTGTATTCACAGCAGAAGTTCTGGCTGACTAGAAACATGGAGAATTAGAGCTGAGTGGTGAGAGAACTGGGGTGAATACCGTAAGCCCCAGGTCCTCCCCAACTGGGAATGCAGATGCCTCGAGTTTCCAGCTCCCTCCCCGGGGTACAAAACCCAGCTCTCAGAGCTCTCGGTGCCTACTGTTGTTCTGGGCTTGGCCATACCTACTTCTTTGGCTCCTTCCCCTCCCCATCTTAGGTCTGCTCCCTCCTGGAGCTCCCTGGGATCCCCTCTCAAAGAAAGGATTTGGACTCAAATTATCATCTCTAATTCATCTCGGCCATTTGGCGAGACCTCGATTCTGAGCCTTGGTTTCCTCATCTGTAAAGTGGGTCCACACAGCTTCCTCTCGTGATTAGATGAGTTGGTCCTCACAGAACCCTCCCCGCAGCATCCCCCCAGGACAGACTGAGACAAGGCCAGGCCAGATGAGCTTTATTGAGCCCTCTCCTAGCAGGCCAGGTATTTCAGCCGCCAGCAGTGCTCCATGTGTCGGAGCCAGGGGCAGTGGCGGCGCCAGCTGCAGGTGACCTCAGTGGTAGACTCTGAGGAGTACTCCAGAAGGGACTTGAATTGGCAGGACACAGGCTGCTCAGGCACCAAATCGCTGCTGGGGGGCTGTGCTGGGGACCCGTTCTGATGCTGTTTGCTGGACTTAACAGCCTTGGGGGCTGAGTCCCCTGGCCCGCTGGGGGTATTATTATTATTAGAGGACTGCATGGGGATGGTGGTGCCACTGGGGGAATGCACGATAGGGGGTGCCTGGCTGAAGGAGGTGTTGGGACCCTGCATGGAGCCTGGGGACCCAGGGGCTGATGGGGAGGGGCCCGAGGAAGTGATGGAGGGTCTGTTTTGCTGCTGGGTGGGGGCCTGGGGCTGGCTGGAGGAGTTGGTTCTTATCCGAGGCACTCTTGACTGAGACCTGGTGTGGGGCTTATGAGGCAGCTTGGAGCCACTGCCAGAGCTGGTGGCCAGGGAGGGAGCCTGGGGCTGAGGCTGGGAGGTAGTATGTGAGGGGCTCCCAGAGGCTGGCTTGCTTGAGGACAAGGGAACAGCAGAGGGCTCTGCTGGTGAGTCAGCTGAGAAATCCTTGGAGAACTTTGGGTATACTTTGCCCTTCAGCTGGTTGGATGGCAGGCCTGTGCAGGGGCTAGGTGGGGACTTCACTTGTCTTTCTGGAGCTGAGTCACGCTTACTTTGGCTGCAGAGAGAAGGCCATGGGGGTGAGGCAGGTCTGACCATGCCCTTGGGCTCTGGGGCTGTGCACAGCTGCTGGACAGTGGGAAGGAGGCTGCTGGGGGCCAGGATGGGGTCCATTCCAAGAGCCAACAGTTATGCTTGGCAGGTACAGAGTCACATGCATGCACATGTGCACACACACACACACACACATGCACACGTGGACCCACACTCATACATAAATGCACACACACACACACATAAATGCACACACACACATACTCATATAAGGCCCTACTTCCTAGGGGAGGAGGTTACCTACGGTCGACTCTGAGGGCAGTGGAGGGCCCACTGCCACAGCTGCTGGAGTGACAAGAGCCCGGCTGCGGGCCAGGGTATGCAGGACTGGTTCCCGAGAGCGTAGGAGAGAGAGGTAGACAGTGAGAGGGGAAGGTGGAGTGCCAGATGCCAGTGGCCAAGATGCTAAACAGAGGCTAGGGTCAGGAGCAGGAAAGGCAGGAATGAAGGTGAGCATGGACAGGTGGGCTGAGAGATAAACAGAGAGACTGACAAGAGATTGGGACAGACAGACACCCCCTTGCCCTGCAAGCACACACCGTCCCGGGTTATTCCGGCTGCCACGTCCAGAGCCCGCCCGCTGAGGTCTCTCATGACGTTGTCCACGGCTTCGTGATGCTTTAGAAAGAGCGGTCGTATGACGCGATGATACAGCATGTGAGCTCCGTTCCACGGCCCGGGAATCATGCAGAACAACAGGAAGGCGCACTGCGGGCACAGGTGGATCACACCCAGCTTCCTGCTTTGTGCCCGTGAGTAGGGGTTGGGCTGCCCCAATCAGACATCCCCCTAGCTGGGTCTATTTCTTCAGGGCAGGGGCTGAGTCTCCCTCTGGCATCCCAGGAGGCAGCAGGGCAGGCTCCTCGGACCCTCTGGTCACCTGCCTGTTCCAGGGAGACCCCATCCCGTGTGTCCTCATGGCACCCACCTTGCCCACGTAGTAGAAAGGGAACCAGGACAGGAGTAGATCGCTGAAGAACTCGGCAAGACCGAACAGGCTGTACACCACCCAGTAGGTGAGCCACACAGTGTCGTCCTCTTTGCTTGGGCTCTCGATAGCTTTGATTCTGGGGGTAGGCATGGCAGGGTCAGGGGCTGCCTGCTGGAACTCCCCAGATGCCCCTCACCCGGACAGCCTGTGGGCACTCACGAAGCATATGCGGGGTACACAAAGCCAATGAGATTGCACAGTAGAGACGCCCCGTAACCGAACAGAAGATACAGGCTTAGCAGAATGATGGCTCCTACAAAAAAAAGAGGCATAGGTGAGGATCTGGCTCACTCTGGGCCCGACCCATAGGCCCCCAGGCCTCCTCTTGGCCTGGCAGATGCATGCAGTCCACCATTGTCACTCCTCCACAACCCTCAGGGGCTCCTCCAGGACGCAACCCTCTGTGCCACCTCGGCGATCCCCACTAAGGCCTTAAGCCCTAAGTCTTATGTCTACAACCAGTTAACAGATCTATCTCCCCCATGAGACTGTGAACTCCCCAAAGGGTAGGCAGGGACCTCTACCCAGATGGGTACAGTAGTTGCCCAGTAAACATTTGCTGAATGAATAAGTGATCACCTGCAATTATAATCACTTCACTCTGGGTTCTACAGGAGCGGCAGGACATAAGACACCATTGTTTGAATATAAATAATGGAAGAAAAACCTAAAAGTGAGACTGTTCGGTCATTAAGACGTGATTGCTGGAGAGCGGACCAAGGCAACGGCGTTTTAAACTTTTATCTTAGTACGGGATTTCTCAGTATCAGTACTGCTATTGGGGGTTGACCAGCCTCCTGGCCCCCACACACTTGATGCCAGGAGTACCCCCTAATTGTGACAATCAGAAATTTCACCAAACACTGCCAAGTGTCCTGAGGGAACAGCATGGCCCCGTTTGGAACCCCTTGTCTTAGAGTCAGCAAAGGACAGTCCAGAGCTCCTAGACCTTGGAGAGCCCCCTGCTCCTCCATTCAATCACCATGTGACATTGAGCAAGTCTCTCACTGCTTGGAGACTCGGTTTCCCCATCTGTCAATGAGGTGGTAGTGGCCCTGCCTCTTATGGTCCTATCCACACATTACTGAGGGACTTCTGGTTGTGAAAACAGCAATGAGGCTCAGAGAATAGTGTGAGGGTGGGGGCTACCAGGAGCATTAGCCACTCTGAAAACAAGTGGTAATTATCATATTTATTAAGTGCCTCTTGTGTGGGGGCTCTCTGCTTTCCTGTTCTGTCTTATGCAATGGCCAGAACCAAATGGAAGTGGGGAAAGGGGGTCTTCCCCAGGGTTATGAGGGAGTATTTACAGCCTCCCACCTCCTCCTCCAAGGCTGTTATCTGCAGAGAGAGATAGAGGCCACTAGTGGACCAAAGGGCAGAGTTACCCCCACCCTTCCCTCCACCTGCATTAATTTCTATCCCAGAGTCTGGGGTCAGAAGTGGGAGGGGGGCCTCCTCAGTTGGCTTCTTTGGGTTTCCTATTACCTGGGATGAAGGATTTGGCCATTTGCAGCAGGTGGGGGCCCAGAGTTACGACATCTGGGTGATGGGGTGGGGAAATGTCACCCCTTCTCTGAAAATCGCTTGTCAGGGATCAGTCGCTCTTCCAGGGCACACCTCCCCTCAATCCCTATTCCTGCAGCCTCAGCAATGGGAGGATGCCCTTGGACATGGTGACAGGGGCAGAACCTGAGATCAGCAACAGATGGGGTGGGGGTGGGGGGAGGGGTGGATGCTCCAGACAGGGCAGGTGGCAGGGGCAACCTCCCACACAGCCCCTGCTTTTCTGGGTCTCAGTTTCCTCCCTGCAACCACTAGCTTCCTTGGCGGGCTCCTCTCCAGTGCTCTGTAACCTAAATTCCCTACCCACTGATACCAGGGATGTGGAAAGCCAGGCAGGAGATCAATGGCTTGCTCCCAGGGGCAAGTCCCCAGATGAACTGACATGGGTTTGGCACCAGGAACCTTGGGGGACAGATTTTGAAACCTCCTTTGGCTGCCTGGCATGGGGATCCCGCAAACGGTGGGAAAACGAGAGGAAAGTGACTCCTAGAATCTGCACATAGAAGGTGGTCAGAACACCTGGCACTGTCCTCACCCAGAGGCCCCCACCGCCCCAGCATCCTTGTGATTCATTCCAGGGGAGTTTCCTGGAAGAGATGGCAGAGTGGGTGGGTTGGGAGCACTGAAAACCAGGGAAGGAAGGCATTTCATGGGTGTTTACTAGAGAATTTCACGAAGTGGCAGGATCCACCCCAGCCTGTTGAGGAAGAAAGGAAGAGGAGGGATTGGAATGGAAGTTACAGTCAGGTGTGGCTGGACCCCTACCTTCCTGGGCCCCCAACCAATCTTTCTCCAACCCACCACAGCTCTTAAACAACCCGACTCCAACTCAACTATTCACGCCCAGTGGGTCAAAACCATTGGGTCGTGAAAGAAGAGGGCAGGCCAAGGTGGGTACTAGCAGGAAAACAATGGGAAGGGAGGCGGAAGTGACCCTTCTCCTCCTAGCACAGAGCATCCCCTTAGAAAAAAAAGAGATCTCTACACTTGCTTTCAGGCTGGAGTTCAACAGGGAAGGGGTTGGCGGGACTCAGGGCACATTGGCTGTCTACCTGCCCCCTCCTCCTACTGGGCCTGCAGGACAACTGGAAGAACCGGACTTTGGCCTGGCGAGCACCCAGCGTCCCGAGGGAGAAGGCAGAGGACCGTTTCCAGAGCCGAGGGCCAGACTAAGGTGCTGTGGGGGCAGAGAAAATGGGTGGCCCTCGCCCGAGGTCACACGGCAGGGGCAAGAGAGGGGCTGCAGGCACGCCCAAGACCCCTCTCCAACTAGGATCTAGGTCTACCCGCTGAACAACGGGGCACGCCCCACCGTCCGGTCCGGACCTCGCAGGTAGGGCCGGCTGGAGTGGGGCAGGTCCGAGGCCCGGTTGCCCCAGGGCCTCAGTGTGCCCATCGATGAAATGGGGCAGTGGCCCCGAGAGCTCCCGGATGGCTCACCCGCGGCCAAGTACCGCTTGTCGACACCGGTCTTCGCTTCGAGCGCCTTTAGTGCTTCGGTGAACAAGTTCCTCTGTTCCAGAAGGCGCTCGAAGCGCTGGCTCAGGCCGTCCATGGTACCTGCGGGTTTTGGGGTGACAGTCTGAACTCCACCGCAGTCCCGCGCACCGGCCCCGCCGCGCGCGCACAGCCTCTCGCTGAAGCGAGCCGCGGCTCACAGCCCCAGGGTTGGTCTCCGCCCCCTGCCCCCCGGACCGGCCAATGGGAGGGCAGGGCGGACAAGGGAGGTGGGGCCTGCCCCGTCTCCCCGGCCGCATAGCCCTCTGGCCGGCCGCGGCCGCCGCAGCCGCGATTCCAAAGGCCGGAGGCAGAG